>JAUTCA010248746.1:0-12992 GCA_032362005.1 Nodopelta heminoda | reverse complement strand
AGTACAAACATGATTTTATGTATGTCAAGTGAATGTATTTTGCAGTTGTAGCTAAGAACTAGTCCCAAACGACCATAGATATCTGTGATATTATGCCTTTAAAAAAATGTTATTGAATGTTATTTTGATGTTTCTCTCATGTCATTTTATTCTATAAAATAGTGAACAAAGCTCCCATAAAATATGCTAATATAAACTCGTCACTTTTTACGACACCATGTGGGTTATGTTTTAGTGGCAAATAACATTCCAATAATTGACATGCACATTATATCTATATTTTACTGGAAATAAATGATTACATGTGTACAATATGCTCGAAAATATCAGTTTTTACGTCTGCCTCAAACCTTACTTTGTGGAAACTTTTGTGTCTTCCTATCCAAAAGAGCTCACCAACATGCGAATGTTTGTTATGCATGACCTTCAGCAACGATGGTTTCGCGTTAGATAGACTTGCAGAAATACCTGTTGATACTTATGCTTCAGAACTGATACAAGGATAGACGTGAGTTAGGAATCTGATGCTGTATATAGCTATCCAAACTCTCGATATTTCAAAATAAGTAGATCTGTGCATGGTTGAAGCGCTCATAAAATGAGGAGTTGATGAGGGAAGTGTAATTTTAGCACGTTCATGTTGCACTACATTGCTTGGATCCCGTAGTGATTTGGAAATAAAATGGGGCGTTTGTCTGGAAACAATGTTGACATTTGGAAACACTGTCACTGTTGATGTGTGGTTCAATATTCTGGCATTTGGTGCTATTTTCTAAAGGTAGGGCTTACCTGCTAACACAGTACCTGCCATCTATACAGGGCTCTAGACTAACATTCTGAGTTACTGTCTGCCTGCAGAGCAAGTCAGGGCAAGTAATAAAGTCATCAAAGGTGCATCATATTAAAAAGTAGGTTGCCCGCAGTGCAATTTAACTTGCCCCTGTACGTCAGGCATATGTTAGTCCAGAGCCCTGCTATATCCTGCTGTTATCCCATTTAGTCACAAATGGGTGAACGATTCCCAGTGACATTAATAATATCACTCTGTATCCAATTTCTGCCATGTACCTATTTTCATCACTGTCAGATAGCGTCTCGTAGCGTAATATCAAGTCCAGAGGTCACGTGTATATTGATCACAATGTACATGATGTAGCTAGGTCATATATATATGTAGTTGGTAGAAAGTTGTAAACATTCATTTGTAGTGTATGAAATGTAATGCAGCCTGAATGCACCCCTGCTCTTGACTAGCATATCAAAATGGAGAACATAGGCAGGGTTAGAAGTTAGTGCAAACATTTACAACTTTGAACAAGCCAACGGGCTAGTAAGTCAAATAAGAAGAGCGATTTCCCTAAAATAAAGAAGGTCGCCACGGGCTTCCGGGCGAGTGAGAACTTCTAATCTTGCATGATCGGGAATAAATTGATATGTAATGATATCTTTTAATATTATAATCATTCATATCTTTCTCATTACAGGTTGACCATGAAGCTCCTGTTCCAGGTGTGTCGACATCTGTCCACACGCCCCCAACGCACGCTGGCGGGTATCAACGTGACATTCTTAAAACACGCCACACAAACACTGTTAGGAAAGAATGCGATATCCCTAACACGCCCCACATGCACACTGTCGGGTACGAACATGGCATTCCTAAGGGGAAATAACTCTGCAGTTGTCTCTCGAGAATATTCCACGGACAGTGGTGACGACGTGCTGACAGAAATGCCGATACACGACCCTGTGAAGGGAGAGCTGGTGTACGGGGGGCCACTCTGGAAGATGATCAAAGGCGTGAAGGCGTTCTCTATGTCTACCAGCCTCCTGGGCTTGTGTCTGCAGCCCTACATCCTGATGCACGCCACCGAGGCACACATGGCCACCAAACTCGCAGTCACTGGTACCATTGGATTCTTCGTGTTCGTCACGCCTCTAATGATACACTTCGTGACCAAGAAGTATGTCCGCGATCTTTACTACAACCGCGACACGGGAATGTTCTCGGCGGGGACATTCAACATCTTCGTGCGTAGGAAAGAGCTCCAGTTTAAAGCGGAGGACGTGGTAGTGCCGGACATCCCCGGGATGTTCACCTCCATCGTGGCCAAGGGGAAGCCACTCTTCATGGACCCGAAGATGTTCTACAGCAAGGAAGCCTACATTCATTTAATGGGCTACGATAAGCCTATGGACTGGGAGATGCCAGACTTCAGCAAGAAAAACAAGTAGTCGATGTATAAAGACAATAAATAAGTAATATGTCAATCATTTGATTTTTGTTTTAAATTGATCATTCTTATACCTTCATCATGTTATTAATGTTGAAGAGAGCAACAAGTGTCAAATTTACTAACAGGGCAGTGCAATACATGTTTTGAAAGATGTCTGTGTACATATATACAGTAGACCTCGGATAAACCGGACACTCGCATATAACGGACTGAATCTGAAGTCACGTCTAACGCTAATTGCGGCATATGCGTATAACGGACTTCACATATAACGGACAGAAATAGCTGGTTCCAATGAGTCCGTTATATGCGAGGTTTACTGTAGATCTATTACCATTTCTTACAATGCTGAAGGACTAATTGAAATTCACAACATTTGTTATTTGTATCACTATTCGGGCTAGAAAGTTTTAAAGTTTCTATTGCTGGATAGCTGGATAGTCAAAAATGGGTGAAAAATTCCTGCAGCAACGTTAAACTCCATATTTACTCTCTCACTCACTGGAATGTACTGCACTGCACTGCTGGTTGTATTAGCTATGATCAATGTCTGTACGGTTATGTGGTGTAGAATGTCTACTAATACTTGTGCCAGGAATACGCTAATCCATTAGTCTGAAGGATAATAAATTTGGCATTGATACCCCACATTTGGTATGTTATCTCCGTGAATATCTTGTACGGAATACAAAAGAAAAGCTGACAATTTATTTTGTACTAAACCAAAACTTTGAAATGTTTGCAACATTAAAAAAAAAAAGTTCTAAATTTCATTTGACCTCGACTATAGTTTGGCATGAAATGCATTGATTATCCGTAGATTATCTCGGTAAATACTTCATGGAATGAAAAACAAAAAAACTCCATTTTCTAATTTCATTTGACCTAACCAAAATTAAAAAATTAAAAATATTGCACCAGTAATAAAAGATCTGTTTAATTAACGATCACCAAATATTTTGACTAAGTATTATTTTATGCATAGGGGCGACGTTCGAAAGAAGAAACGGGTAAAAAGGCTCGATTTGCACGTGCTGTTGCTCTTCACATACCTGCATGTGCAAATTCAGCCTATTTGTCTGTTCATTCTATAGTTGGGCATGAAATGCAAACCTTGCCGTTTGATTTATCCTGGATAACATCAACGTAGTATTTGATTGATAATACTGACGCTGATCTTCCCATGATTCTTGAAGGTTGTCCAGCCATTGTCGGCATCCATGATTGAGAACAAACCAGGATGATCAATTGATCCTCATTTTTATTCAAAATTGAAAAGAAATGATGACTTGATGAAACATGATTATACATATATCCTTTATGAGGACGAATGAAATGATTTCACAACCAACAATTTCCATGTAGCAAGATGCTTATAATACAATATTTAAAAAAGATAAAATTAAATAAGATGAACATTTCCTTTCAAGATGGAGATAGCACAAACATTCACTTTTGACGGTAGTGTAGACATTCCAAAAATACCTATAACCTTGCCTATGTAACAAACATGCACATGTAATATATATAAGCTATCTTATTGCTCCTAATAGTTTGTGCTATCACCGACTTGAGAGTTACAGTAGTATATATCTAGGCTGGCTTGATGGATAGCTGTATGGACTGATAATCAGTTGGCACGCACGTACAGTTATGTGCTGATATGTTACTACTAAACAATGCCTTTTTTTTTTAATTAATAACTTTATTCTCGCGTATAAAATCAACTAAAATTTGGATGTCTCTCAAAGACTTAGTAATTTACAATATTTACAAAATCTATACGGTATGTTAAAAATCGACTAACAAATATTATTTTTTTCATATTTCTTAAAATCATACATGATTTGGGATTTGGAAGGAACTAACATCTTGCCACAACTTGTCGTACAGCAATGGATCTCGGTGTGCCATATCACAGACACTAATCATGATGGACAATCATGACAAGTTATTTGCTTTTTTTCCTCTACATCGTGAAGCTTCGGTAACATATGTACATCAGAGTTACCTCCTCCTAGCACAGGAGATGGTCAACGTCAATAGGTTAGTCTCAGACGGAAGACTACCCAAACTACAGACGGAATAGTACTATTCTTACTAAACAATTAGGACAGGGCTAGGTGTTTATTTTCTGCTGGACAGAATATACTCCACCACCATTCTATTCACAATCAGGAATTGAAACAAAATAATTTTCATAAATAAAATACATGAAACTAAAAGAGGTATCCTAAATGATGAAACTAGTGTTTCTGAATTTTAATGCAATCTGAAGACTAAATACATTTTGATTGTAAAAATATTTTTAAGAGATTTTTCATCCACCGCCCTGCCCTTGTTCACACATCAAGGTAATAAATGTTCATTATTTGCTGTTTCATAACAACCATTCAACAGATTTCTTCCTAAAGAAAACAATACCAGTGATTTGATTAAGTTATACAATCACACCAAATCATCAATACACAATCTTTCATACTAATTTCACACACTATTATAACATGAAATAAGGTGAATAAATATGAATTAAATGCACCTAGGAATAGCAAATGTAAACAGTCAGTGAATGGACGATATGTTAGCGTGACGATGCACTGCGAATAATGTTCCTACTGTAGCTCATGCAGCATATTAACAAGACCGGTCATAATAGATGAATGTCGGACCAGGTAAGTCGCCATGGTAATGAGGGAACACATGGAATGAGAAGCCAACATTTGTAGCCATCTTCTCGACATGCGGCCTGGAACTGCCACTACCATGGTGGATGGGAACGATCGACTTCTTAAAGACTGATGATGGTGGAATATGAGCTTGTAGTACGCTCTATGCGATGCTCCGACGATCATGTGTGGTAAATGTTCGTACAATGGTAGTCTGCATTTCTCGATATGGAAGATGGTATCCAGAGTTATCTGTCCCTGGACAGATGAGCCACTTTCAATTCAATGAAATTATGTACTCATGAAAATATTCAGTGCGTATGCACTCTCATGACCAGATTGCATATCAAAATCAACGTTATGATTATGAGCTTTCAACTCGGAGAATTCGTCCGGGTAAATCCTGAATGAAACAAGGTTGGTCCGCTGAGCAAAGAATCACCTGATAGGCTCCAAGCCTGTGTACATTTGCTTTGATACAAGCCTGTATACATTTGCTTCAGTGTTTGATGAAGAGACAAGTGCTATATATAAAGTACATTGATGATAGTTACCTCCCCTTGAGAGTAACATGCTGTGAATTACAGACAGATCAAACGATTCTTAATGCAACCCTTTACCGAATGAAGTAGCAGTAGGATAAATATATATTGAGGTCTAGGATCTCGTCGTATTAACTAAACATTGGAGCGGATTTGCTTTTCAGTTGACCCTCTCCTTGCTGGATTAGGCACAGACACTGCTCTGGTTGCCTACAGCATTGAGAGAGTTAAAAGAGATATTTTAGCAGATGAAGTTGGTAAAGAGTTATAAAGAAACAATCTAGATTATAAGTATATTCTCAGCTGTACAACTTATACATAAAAGATTTAAAAAAATAAAACAATGAATAATTGTTTGTGATACGCTGTATAGCGGGGGGATGTTGGGAGTATTGGGATAGACCAGGGTTAGAAGTTACAACTCGCCCGGCCCGATCCATTTCTCGTACTGTTAAAGGTATCATCATTTCGAGTCGAAATTTAATGTTTTGTCATTTATATCATTATTCGGGTTTTAAAGTTAAGTTCTAACCCTGATAGACTAACGTTGGAAAGAAAGTGTTTAATGATTTGTCAGTTCGCAGCGATTGTTTGTCTTAAGCATATGTGGCAACACTTCCCGCTATACAACACTGCTCGCTATACAACACTTCCCGCTATACAGTACATCCCGTTATACAGCACACTCCTACAACTCCTGAATAAGTAGTCTAACATTGAGACGAGACTGGACACGAGCACAACTCCAGGACAGCTGATGACGGCTCAGTACTTCACCTGTCCCAGCTTAGCTGGGTTCTGGAGATATATATATATATATATGTGTATGTCGGTATGTATGTATATAATATATTACGTCACAAATACAAAAATATAAAGCCTTTTTCAAAGAGTCGCCGATTCCGTTCGCGAGATACGGTGTAAACGTGATGATGGTAAATAAAAGCGGGTATCAAAAGCTAAAGGATTTGTTTCTGCCTTCAGAACTGACCAGCTGTGGATTACATTCACAGTTAGCTCACGGGAAACGGAGGCGGCACCATTGATCACGTGATTATATGAAAAGAAAGAAAACGAAGCAATGATTGCGATCACACAGCGAAAGGCTGGTAAACTGCGGCAAACAAAGAAGGCGATACTATGTGATGATACGGTGAGATGGTAAGGCCACCTAATGAATGGAAGAGTGCATCCCACGTCGGTTGCAAGTTTCTAATCCAATCCTGATCGCACGCTTCCTTTGGCAGAACGTTCGTTCGCACACCAATGTCTGGTACACCATGGTGTGTCAAGTCTGGCTGTCAGAAATATTATAAACTCCAGCTTTCAAAAGTCAAATGAAGTTTTCATCATCTCGGTCCACTCAATCACACCGTCACGGTAAAGTTTGTGATTCACAGATTCATTCACAACATTGTCCTCAAGATGTCGTCCTTATCTTTAACATGTCCTCAAAATGTCCTCACATAACGTCCTCTTCTCCGGGTTCCTGGCCAGCCCCATACATGTCGGCTAACTTGGCAAACTTGGGCCCCCAGTCGGTGAGGTAGTCGTAGTCCTGGCTGCTGCCTGTGGAGGTGGAGTTGAGTGAGCTCAACGAGCCCGCGTCGCTGCCTTCGCCCTCGTATACAAACTCCCGCACGGCATCATGTGGTGGCGCTTCGCCGTCGTCATCCGCGTCTCCCAGGCGATCATCAATGAAGTTGCCAACATCGGGCGACTCTCCTGGGGCATCTGAAATACGTCACAAACATTGTCATCATAGATGATACGTAACAAACATAGACGATACTTAACAAACATGTAATTTCAAATACTTCACAAAAATTTCATTTGGAATACATATTTGTGTGTCATCAGGAATATGTCACAGAATGTCACCATATATAAATTAGAGATTATTGGCATCTAAAACTTGACTAACTTCCGACTTCCTGTCACAACCTGACAAACTGGAAACAAAAATAAATACGTGAAAATATATTCTGTAATCTGTAGTAGTTATTGATTGAGAGTAGGAGCAAGTGTGAGAGGGCGATCTATCTGCTTACTTCTCCTATGTATGTCGCGTCTAGGCAACGATTCCAGCGGAGGTTTGTGAATTGATTCTGCGTCGGTGGGTTTCCGAAGTCTGTTGATATCGTATGCATCCTGGTCCTCCTCTCCTGAAACGACATAATTGAATTGCTTTGACTTCTATATTCTACACATTTTATCTACAAGGAAATTAACAAAATGTATTTAATAAATTTAATTATTACTTTAGTATCATTAACAATTTGATGAATGGTCATCATCGTGAACAACAGAAAGGAAACAGGTCATAAGAAAATATTTGCTAATGCCATTAGGACATCTTAAGTTTATTTATTAATGTCTTGAAATATTTAAATTGTCATCTATTGTTCACAGTATAACACATAGAAAGAATATGAAACAAGCGCATACGTGTATATTGACAGATTATTGTAAGCTATAACAGGATGACAAAACTAGAGTGACAGAATTCATGGCGGGGCCCTAGATGGATGACATACCTGCACCCTCTTCGTCGTAGTTGATGACATTTTCCCGGATGTCGTCATCGGGATCGACTTCAAGGATGTACTTGTCGTCGGGGTTGCTACGGCGACCACACTTGACCAGGAGGACAATAGCTACGGCCAGGACTGCAACACATCATATGGGGTCAAGAAAGTGTTGAACAAAACATGGAGAAAACACAATCTCAACTCAAAATGTCATGAAAAGTACTGGTGATTAGGAGAGAAAATAAATCCTCCCCTTATTTTCTGCATTTGAGGAAATGCACCTAAACGCAAAGTCCAAGTTTGTGTTTTCCGACATAGACAGGAAAACGTAAGTGTGAATATCTGAGGAAATTGCGGGACGATTCGAGCTGGGTTTTAGAAGAAAGTATCGAAATAGAAAAACGTCATTACTCACCTAGCAGCACAAAGATGGAGACAATGATGGCTACGATGGCGCCCGTGGTGATCCCGCTGATGTACGGCGCGGCGATGGGCGTGTCACAGTACTCCTTCCCCCAGCCTGGGTTGCACTCACAGCGGTACCCCTTGTCCTGCTGACGGTCCTCCTTGCACGTCCCCTCCAGACACCGGTGGTCCTTGCAGTACAGGATGTCCACACACATGCCCTGTGAGTTGTGCTGCTGATGTACTGGACACCTGAAACAGCCGCGCAGACAATCATAGTTACCTCCCTTCAAAAACCATGTATCTGCCATAGGCGCTGCAAGTGGAGCAAATTCTATTTATAGATGCACCCAGTTTACTGATTTTTGTGATAAGCGTGTAGGGGAAATGTGCATGATTGTTGTCTTTTTTATGTACCTTACATTGCCTCACGATTTAATACCTGTGAACCATGCTGAACAACATAATTCATCTCTGAATCAAAAAGAAATTTAAGGATATGATCCTTTGTAACGTTGTATCTATTTCTCTCCTGTAGGTTTCATGATAAAAATTAATAATAAATATGGCAGTGAACAATCGTAACCTGTATGTTTGCACCACATAAACATACCTGCACTCGAAAGTACCCCAAAGAGGATAGCAAACTTCTCCTTTCAGAACGTCACAGTTATGGTTGAGGCAGTCCTTATCGCGCACACATCCGTCAACCAAATTTGGTGATCTGACAATGGTTGCTGCGCTACTTTTCCCGTTTTCGGACGTGTGCATAGGAAACCATTCGTTGTCCATACGGATGTCTTGTAGGCAGGCTGAAACAGAGCGCAGTGTCCAGAATGTAATACCGGGTAGTTTAGAAGCAGGCAGAGCGAGACTATGGACGAAATGTACTCTACAGTAGCTCTTCGCGACGTCATAAATTTGCTGCTGAATGGTCTACACCACCTCTTGAATGTGGACAGATTGGACACGTCCTGGACACACCTGTCCTGTATTCCATTCATGTCCAGGACGCACAGGCTTGTCCAAGAGAGTCAATGGAACAGCCCCAAGATGTATAAATTAGGAGTGAGTTAATTACTGTTTTACGTATGGGACAATACAAAATTACACGACCAAGATGGATGAAATAGGAGAAATGGGGAAACACAGACAAAATCTTGAAAGAATACGGAGACTGATCAATCCCAGACCACAAACCCAACACATATAAAAAGGACGACTCACTCTTCTCGAGATCGGCCTCGAGGACGGGGACAGTCTGAGATAAGGTGACGCTAGCGCCAGCAAAGATGGTGTTCTCGATGAGCATCTCCTGGTGGTCGTTATGCAGGCCGTACGTGTAGTTGTAGTTAGGCCCCTCCCCGTTGTCCATCATCAGCGTGAACTGCCGGCCAATCCTTTCCATCACCACAGTGTGCCATTGCCCGTTGCTCACGTCGCGATTGGACAATTCCAGAGTCTTCGGGCCGTCACCCAAGTTGTAGGCCAATGTTAGAACAGATTCAATGATCTGGAATACGATACAAGTTTTTATTTTTTTATTGATTCATTTATTTCTTACATTAAGAGCGCTGCAGGAGTCTTTTACCAATTTGCATCAACATTTGTGTTTAAATATAATAGAAGTGAGATTAAAGATGATAATTAAAAATAGATTAAAAATATGATAATTTAATTTCTGCGTTCATTTATTAGATACTTTTAAAAAAAGAACCCATTGCTGGATAAGTGCATAAAGCAGGCCTTAGGGGGGTGGATTTGGTGCATTACAAGTGGCCTATTATAGTATTATATTACCGATAGTGTGACGATGCTGTTCTGTGTACTCGACACACTCCACAAAACACCAGTCTTATCCCGAGTCCGAAACACAATCTGCATTTTGAGTTTGCGAGCGCTGACGGCATTGAAGAATCTGTCCCGAAGACGCCATTGGATGAAGCTGTCTTTCTCTAGATCCTTGACGGTGGTCGCTGAGAAAACAAAACATCGGATTACAAACACTTGCCATCATTCAGTACAGAGAACAAATGGGGGGAGAAGTAATGATATTATTCTTGTGCAGAATGCAAACTGATCTTGTAACATTAAGCTATATTCACAAAATCCAAGCACTTTAAAATTAACATACCTAGAATGCAATGGCCTCCATTTCACAGAACTATCGTAGCACTTTGAGAGTCGTAACTCCTTAGTAACTCCATGCTAATATACGCGAGTTACGACTTTCGTAGCATTACAATTGTTCTGTGGAACAGACCCCGCAAATATTATTTATATAACGCTGTACATGTATATATTTCTTGCTTCTGAAAAGTTAATTATTATTTTCAGATATATTTGCATATTACTTATGTAAATAAGTAAGGTGGACGTTTCTCCAATCCTTTTCTGGCGAATAAACTGTTAAAATATAACAACAGTGTGTGTGTGCGGAGGCTTACAGTCACTACACATCCTGCCCATCCACTTGGGTTTACAGATGCAGGTGAAGGTCGGGGGCTTGAGACTGGCGATGCAGATGCCGTTGTCGCCGCACTTGGATCCGTCCACGCTCTTGATGCCACAGATGTTGTCTTCTCTGGTGCAGCGGTTGTCTCCCGATGGGTATCCGGGATTCCCGGGAACTTGAAGGTCGTACAACTGGAATACAATGTCGACAGGTCACAAGTGCACTAGTCTTTTACCAGCTGGAGATGTTGCTTTAAGATGCTACATTGTTGAATAGTGATGGATAAATGCAGTCTTGAAATTCCCAGCTAATTACTTGAAAAGAAAACTAATTTATTTCTGATTGTTCACAAATATAAATAAATACAGCAGATTGTGTGGCTCCAGTGAAACTGTGAAATCTATCATTATGTCAGGGTTAGTGAGCGAGGATTAGTGGAAAAAAAGGAAATACACAAACACCTCAGTAAAACAGAATAGAAGCGAGGTTATCCCCCATACGTACTACCCCCCACCCCACCACCCAGTATTTGCCTTTGCGTGTCTGTCCCACTCGTTCCTCCATGACAGTCCGTGACACACAGTCCATGACACATTCTGTGACAGTCTTTGACACACAGTCCATGACACACAGTCCGTGACACACTATCCTACCTTTCCGTTGTGTCGGAGGTCCTTGATGCAGCCGTTAAACTTGGTGCTGGAAATGCCCTGTGGGAAGTTGGGGTTGTTGAAGCGCCCGCCTAGCTGCAGCATGGTGTAGACATTCAGGAAGATGTTCTCGTCCGGTGTGCTCCCGGACTGCCGACACATCTTGTCGTCCTTGACGATCTCGTCCGTCCCGATCTCCGCGGCCTCACAGTTGTCCAGAATCATCTCCACATTCTGCACAGAGCATCACAAAATCATAAATATAGTGAAGCTATCAGTGTACTAAAGTAATGTAAAAAGGTGTTGTATATGAAATGTAGCGCAGTAAATCAACAATTTATGGACCCTTAATTCATGTGGCGCCACCTACCCGTCCATTCCTAACGATGTCAATGCGATGCCACTTCCCGTCGTTGAGCTTCTGTATGCGCGCCACGCCGTGGGAATTCCGCCCGTCTATGTACAGCTCCAGCTCTCCGGACCCGTGATCGATCCTCAGACGCGGGTATCCGGCTGTCAGCTCCAGGGAGATGAAGTCTGTGGGCTCATCGACCGCGCCCGACCGGTCGGCCACGGGGCCATTGTAGAGGATGAGGCCGCTCTCCTTCTCCGTCAGGATGTACAGACTGGTCCGTCCAGACTCGCACTGCTCCAGGGGGTCGTACAGCGAGTAGCTGTTCCCGTCGTACGAGTGATGCGTGGCCTGACACCGCGGACCATCAAAGCCCGGCTTACATCGGCACCTGTGAACAGATACAACACTTTGATATTCTTGCCCAGACATGTAAGTCGCGCACCTTCATCAAACATGTCAATATTCGAATCATGGTGGAGCATAGCTTTTGGAAGAATACAACAGGACTATACATTAAATACAACTAATAGATTGAATTTAGTGTGTATCTCAATGTAGATTTCTATATATTTGTATTTTTGTTTCTGAACATCATCTCCAATGAATCACGTTACAATCACAGCAAAACAATGGTTAGGTGTCCTTTTCCAGGACCTTTGTGTCCTGGTTTATTTTTGAACATCCACGTTAGACATCTTTGCCCAGACACCTACTAACGTTTTTTTAGCTGTGAATAAACTTGTCTGGTAAAACTTACGAGAGTTCTCCCCAGTCATCCTTGATGCAGGTGCCGAAGTTGTAGCAGTAGTCGGGGGTGCAGTGATCGGCTGGGGGGTAGAAGTGGGAGCGGCAACCTTCCTTGGGCTGCACGAACATCTGCACACCTACGAACGAGGTCCCGTTGGTGTTCACCATGGCCGGCTTCCCTGTGACGTTCAGGAAGTTGTAGCAGCCACCCTCGAACGTCTCCTTCTGGCATTCGTCAATCGGCACCTGCGCGATCTCCACTCCTAAGTCCTTGGCGATCTGAAAAAGACAGAATTCACTTTAACACAGGTATTGTACGAAGGTGTTGGTGTTTGTGTGTGTGTGTGTGTGTGTGTGTGTGTGTGTGTGTGTGTGTGTGTGTGTGTGTGTGTGTGTGTGTGTGT
>JAUTCA010248635.1:0-12997 GCA_032362005.1 Nodopelta heminoda | reverse complement strand
AAGCAAACTAGGGTCTGACACTTGTTAGAATTATGGATTGAAAAAAACACGAGGTCTATTTAAATGAACACGACTATAGTACATACTCAGGGGCGGATTTAAGGGGGGGCTCACCCGGCTTGAGCCCCCCCTAGAATTGGACAATTTTGGTCTTTTGTTTTGTATTTGGTCAACAATTACTCTTGGAACGTTCGTTTACTCACCATGTATGAATTCACCATTAGGCCTACTCGGTAAATACAATGTATTGTAGAACATTTTAAAACTTTCTAAAACTATTGTAAACCATAGATACGACAACGTTTCGTCCCTTCATATCACGGACTTCTTCAGAACATTGTAAGACGATAGTTAATACGCTATCGTACATGGTTTCTCTCTAGACAAACTCGTAGGCTATATGACATAATAATGTACTGTAATAGGTATAACTTGCTCCTAAAATAAAATTCTCCGACCTATAGACTTTCTCACTCGGTTAACCGACGTGGCTGCTCTACAATCAGGAAAGTTAATGAACCGAAGTAAATCATCTCAACTATAAAGTTATTGGTTAGCATCAGAATTACGAACCTAAAAGGTTCCGAGGTAGAATCTCATAGGGCATAATAATAGGCCTACCATACATGAAGCAAATCCTCTGAACATAGCATGCTCAGAATGGTGTCATTTGATCTGTTCACCAGGAGCTTCACAACAATGGGTTCTTCTTGTCCAACCGTCGTCGCCTATGGGTGAGATATTCCCGCCGCGACGTTAAACATTAATTCAATAAAATCTTGTCCAACCATTGGTGTCGGTTTAGCTGTTGCAGTTCTGTCAGAATTATTCTATCCAATGTTTGAATCGTGCTTCATCGTGCTAATTCCAGAGTACGGACGAAACATGTTTTTGTTCATTCCTTAATGAATCAATGTTTTTATAAACATTCGGATAGTTTACTGCATAGGCACTTACCATGTAAATACAAATTGGTATACAAATAGATCACTTAGGCCTATTGTAGGTTACTGTAAGACAGCTTTCCAAACCATTTGCTATTCTCTACTACAAATAGCAGATCTCCGTTTGAAACATTTGTTGAAGTTGTCACCGTTTGGTTTCCTGCCACTGGTAGAGCATGGATTACAGCTGATTACTTCTACATGTTCCAGCATTTGTATCGTCGGGAATGGGGGAACGATTCCCGCAGCAACTTTAAACTCCATATATTCACTCACTCACTCACTCCAGTAGGTTTGTGTAATATAGCCTACACATAGACAACAATAGAACAGTACGAATGTCAACATATTTATTCATTCTAACATGATACGGTTAGAACACTACCTGCATCCCTGCAAATATAAAAATATAATCTGTCGGCGGCTAGGTCGCAGTTTGGCTTCATGTCATTACGATCCCCAGTTCAAGCTAATCTTCACATTACCTTGCAGATAAACCTACACGTAGAGGCTTCTCCAAGATGTACAAAAGTTGTCCTCATCTAATAGGAACTCATTAGACGGCAGCTGGCTTAAATATACAGCTAGGATTGTATAGAATAATGCTGAATGTATACGTAGTCCAAACACTGCCTTGCATAGGTGTCCTACAACTCCATAGAGGCAGTACATCACAGCCATCTTCCTCGAACTGCTTCTCAATGCTAAAACCTAACGGTGAATACTTAATAAACTGCATGTGTAGCCTATCACAGACACACATGGAAGTCGGGGGGACTCTAAAGCTCTATGTTCTGGAATTCGTCCAGTAAAGGCAAGTGCTCGTGGCAGAGATGGGAGGACAATGGGTATGAAGACCTGACCCTGGCTACAAGTATAGGGTGTGGCCGTGACGTACAGACCTAGGACTAGTGGTAGTGATGAGCTGATAGTACGACCAGGGTATCGTTTCTCGAAGCTCTTATAATCATATCCACTATGGGAACATAGCGCTATCGCAAGTGCACGATCTCCATGTATTGGATATCGCTTCGAGAACCGATATCCAGGGCATTTAAGACTTCGGTAAAGGTCCTTGCACACCAGATGCAAATTTTGCAGCGACAAACTCAGCGATTTAAGTTCTGAGATAGAACCTTATCATTTATCTAGATGCTTGCACAGCAATCGTAGTAAATAGTTGAAAAATCCCTGCAGCGACGTTAAACTCCATATTGACTGGACATCAAAAGGGAAATTTGCAACAACCAAGTTAACTTTAGATGGAATATTTTGTTGTCTTCGTTGATTGTCGCGGAGATAAATCGCTCGCCTCTGGTGTGTAAGAACCGTAACTCTATAAGGCAACCGTAACTCCCACCTATAGCCACAGACTACACCATTGCTAACGTTGACGTGACGGTTACCTTAGAGTTGCCATTTAGACTAGTACAGAAGGGCCAGTATAGCTAACTACGGTATGGTGTGACCTGTTACTATAGACAGAACTACAGTAATGTATGTAGTAACATGAGTCAATAACCATAACGATCCTACAGTTAGTAATTGACATCTAGCAGTGGAGTTGGCCTTATGGTAAGATACTACTTAATGTTGAAGTGGGTCATAATAAAAAATTATATTCTTTGGTGGAAGTAGTGGTTCCTATTTTGTTTTTAGTGGTGAGGTGGGTCATATATAAATTGTGATTGTTCAGACATAAAGCACAAAATCGGATGGTAAAAGTATCAAAGATAAGAAAATGTGAATATGCTTTCTATTGTCCATATTCAAATCTGAAATATGTACCCACTAATATATTTTATGACCAATCTGGTAAAAGTATCAAAGATAAGAAAATGTGAATATGCTTTCTATTGTGCATATTCAAATCTGAAATATGTACCCACTAATATATTTTATGACCTAAACATTCAGGCTCGTCCAAGTTACTTCCCTTTCTTCCATTGTCCATTCCAGCACTAATCCCAAGTTTCCATTTTGGTTTACGGTAGTTAATTTTTATTTTTAGTTTAAATTGAGGTTTAGAGCCACTTTCAAGAATCTTTCACTTTCTTCATGGCTTGTTAGTTTATGGAGATGTACGCATCTTAATTGACCGTACAGGTATAATTATGTAAATGTTAAACAACATGTTGAAAATAGATAATAATATGATGGCTTATACCATTAGGAGAAGCCATATGTAACATCCTAACATACAATGCCTTGTATCTTGAATGGAATAATAAACAATAATTACATAAAACTACACAGATGGCATATACATGTGGGTAGTTAACTTCTGGCAGTAGCAACTTGTTGTTGATCACAGTGCTAACTGACATATACTGGACAATGGCAGAAACTGTGAAATACCTTGAAGGAAGCCAGATATATTGGAACATTAATTATTTTATAATTATGTCTGTGCCCGAGCTACATATACAGTGTAATAGAGGAAATATTCCTAGACAAATGAACAACACAAGAAATGTTGTAATATTACACTACACAGATTGTCAGTACTGTTACCAGTAGTGACAGAAGATAACAAGTATACCCTGTAGTGGTACCAGTCACCATGACAACACTTATAGATCCAAATCAAGCCACAACGAAATCAACAATCATGCATGCATAATTACGACTATCAGAACTTCCACAATAATGACTCATAATCTTTCTTTCATACTCAGATACTAGTCCAGCAGCAAAACACTTTGCAACTACATTACATCTGACGACATAGTAAATGAAACCATCAGACTTGGAAATGTAATGTTGCATGTAAGATACAAGTAACAAGTAATAAGCGAAAATAAGGTAATATATACAAATACACATGTACAGCAAGTAATAACATTTTCAAAAAGGTCTATAGATATTATAACAAAGTTCCAGTAAGATTTTTATAAAGAGAAACTTCTGTAGATGAGAGAGATCAGATATAACCATATTGATTTCTTCGGCATCCAAAAGTAAATGTGATATCCTTTCATACTCCAGCAATGCAATAGTTACAATAGTTGACTAACTAAAATTCAACAACAATAAAGATCAAATAATTAACACAAATAAAATATTTAAATACCAAATTGACAATTACCCGGTACATAAAACTATGCTCTGAAATACAATCTGACATACATAAAATATTGCATCTGGATTAAACTTAATTCATCAATATGTGGTCAGCTAACTTAGAACGTGGACAATCTGCTTTATAATTTCTAAATTTAACTTCAAGTGAAGCCCTATATTTCATAATAAAGTACAGCAGTATACATTTTATCATGAATAATCTATGTGTTAGTCGTAATTCCCTGAAATGTATATACACAGAAGTTATTGTTGAAAGCAATGAAAAATATAAATGTTTGCTATTCTATTACATATTTAAAAAAATGTAATTTAACAAATAAAATCTACTGCTATAAATAAATGACAATATGAACCTTACAAAAACAACAATTGTTTACGGTACTTCATTTGACAGCTCGAGAAAAAAAATAGGTACTAACAATTATTTTTATGATATCATAGATTAATTACAAGCTATTTAATTTGTAGCTTGCTAACTTACGGACAGCAGTATATATATATACCATATACACACAAGTAACTACTAGATTTTGAATGAAGTCTATATGACATGCTAGTATATCAGTATATATTCTACAATTAGAATCCAGGCAGAATCACAATAAACATGATTTAACAACAATATCACAGTTGATGTTTAATATCAGAGATGAAAGAGATATCAGATTTGTTCAAATTCAATACAAGTTTAACTCTTTCTCTCTCTCTCTCTCTATATATATACACTCACACACACACACACACACACACATATATACATGCATACACATGATGAGGAATCATTTTATGATATGAATAAGCATGGAGCATTCCCTGGGTCATGACTGAATTTGGAAGCACAACATGTACAGTTGTCATGTAGTGTTGATCTGATATACTAATCTGTACAACAATTTATCAGATTGCTCAATTTAAATCCATCTATTCTATGCCATAAATATAGTGATGTCTATTGACCGTAATCTAAAATGTTTCAATAACTTAATCAATAAAAATTAATCTGAGCATAACGACTGATCACAGAAAAAGAGAATAAAAAAGAATTTGAGATACACGTTTTCTTTGTACTGGCAATGCAGCAACACAAGTTTAGGGTAGATATTTAGTACAAGTTATTAACCCTATTTTAAATAGAACACATTTTTTTTTTTGAAAATAAATATATTAATACGTGCAAAGATGATTATGCCTCTTGAATTCTTTGATATTCAAAAAAGAGTTTACATGGTAAGACTGACAAATCCACAATACATGTATTTAAGGCTCATCTACACTATTCAATTTAAGTTGACAAAGTTAACTTTGACAAATATAATTTGACAGTGCAGGCCATGGCAGCCTATATAAATATGTGTTGAAAATCAGTATGACTAGAAAGTATGGGCAATACAATGTTTAATAAAGCTTTCATTTGGAGATAGTTAATATTAGACAACAGTTATTTACATAACAAGAACAGTGACCTTTTTCTTTATAAGCGATATTTAAATGTGAACTAAATCTTTTTCGCTCCTGGAATTTTTATGCAATACTGTATTGCTTGAATGGAATTTGGGTCATCATATTTATCACAAATGGGTTAACATTAGTAGTCTATATGTAAGATACGACTACATTATATCTGCGTAATATGGAATATACTGAAAGGCACAAATAATGCAATTTTACGTTTGATTACGATTTGATGACTACTGCATTGATATACTACTTTGAAATTTTGATATGTTACATAATGACTATTTGAAAAACATTTTTTACATGCAATTGCTCAGTTGCTGTGAAAAACAATATCCTGTGTTTTCTGTTTCAAACACATTTTCTTCAATTTTACGTCGGTTTGGGAAATATCCTCTTTCAATTACAGATGTGTTCAATACACCATTTGTATGCATTATTCATATACATGATGACATTTTCATAAGAAAATTCTTAGTGAAATATGCATTGCGTTTTTTGTGCCTCTCAGTATAGTTCTCAATAACCTACTTCACACAGTTCAATCTGGTTTAACCCTCTCCCTGCTGGATTGGACACCGCCACTGCTCTTTAGGGCATCTCTGGTTGCCTTCAGCGTGGAGAGGTCTAACCGGAAGTGTCAATAATAGTGCATTAATGTCTTTTAGATTTATTTATCAAATAATTTAAATGTGAGTACAGTATATATATATATATACCAAAAAACTTTTACAAAGAAGTTTTTTTGTTCAGATTTGCTCTAAGTATATACAAAATGTTTGGTATATACGTTACTTAAATATGTTATTTCATAGGTTATGCTTGCAAGAATACTTAAATAACAGGATATATGTACCATAATACACATTATTGAAAAGAAACATTGTTTCAAGATATAAAATTATTACCTTGATGTCAATAAACAAACATAAATTATATGACATAAATACAACAGAAACTATCCAATACTGAATACTTTTACACATCAGTGATGTTTGCAAGGCATTTGGCTGACATATAGACATGTACCAGTAATATCATAATTGTTGATAGGTTGTCGCATGAGAAATACATACCGTAACATGTCTTTAACATTGTAAAATGCATATTATCGTCATGAGCCAATCGTGCAGCTTTGTCATGCATAGTATATACTGTACTTCTACTATGTCATAAACTGTCAAAAGTAAATCTCGTCGCAAATGGGTGAAATATTTCAGAAGTAAATCTATTACAGCTGAGGTTGTCAGTATAGCTTAAAGGATTATCTCCCCCTGAATATCCTAGCGCCATGAGCCAGTACGTCAATATAACAATCAAATCATTTCCTCACGTAAATTCAATCTAGCATGCTAAGGATGCTATGAAATATCTGATCAGTTATCTCCCTTCTATTGCTAAGTCATATCAAAACTTGCGACCAATGAAGATTTAATAATAAAATGGTCCAGCAATTTCAGACAATACTTACTATCTGGAAAGTTAATTGCCGTTGGTATTTGTTAAATATTATAAATTATATTTGACCTTATCTCTCAACTCCAGTACAATAATCTTAATGAAATAAAACTAGTAAAATAGTCTGTAATCTTGAAATGAACCATAGAAGAAGTAAACCTTATTTAATAATTTGACATATTTGACAGGATAAAATAACTTTTAACCTTTGAAACTTATCCATAAACATCAATATTATGTGCATATAACAAGAATAATTTAAAACTTACAATAAACTCAACCGATTAACTCAAATCCTACAACATCATCAATGTTCAATACATAATTTATAGAAACTTAAAAAATTCTAGAACGAGAGCTATTTAAAAGGAGGAACTATAACAATATATAAATTTCAAACTGATGACTCCAATATCTATTTTATAGATATCCCATACACAACAGACAAATAAAGCTATTAAATACCATAGAAAACAAATACCTACTTCCTAATGCAATGGTCTCTAATCCTGCATAGACATTACTTATGAGTTATGACGTGTCATATGCATAGCCGTACTCTGCAACAGTGCTTTTCTTTTATACTTCGTCGTACATAACAGTGTTAGTCACTGTCAAAACCCCATCCCCAAAAATGTACTTTATGGAGTGATGAATTTCTATTTCTTTTGCGACATTTTCACTTCAACTATAACTTTAACATTTTGATCGCAAATCAATGTTAACATGGGCATTAGCCAATAGTATTTATTATCAGATATACAATAGGGGTGTTGGACTTACTTTAGTTTCTAAATTGATTATTCCTATTACCGGTAGGTTACATGCATGAGCACATTTACAGTCTAAAAGTTATAGAGAAGATATGAAGGAAAGATACATTTAATGCTGTATGTAGATGTCATATTTAATTTAGCTTGAAATATTCCAAATGTTTACCCTAATCTAGAAGCTATGATAATGTGAATAAACTTACTTAATATATTTATCATATTTAGAAGTGCTACGAACTTGACCTACATTATCTAAAACCTAATCGTACTGGGTGGCACCTTGCAAGATATCTCAATATGAGATTCGTATAGCCCCAGCAGTTGCACTCCAGCGAGCAAGACCATAACGCAGTCTCAGTATAAATGACACTCGTTCTAATCAACTCTACCCATAAATGTCAGCATGTAATGTCTGTCGGAATGACTACAAGTCATATATGACACTGTCATGCTTCTCATCAAACAGTTTCACACAAATGTCCCAGTGACAAACAGATATTTTGTAAATATATTTCCATGCTATACATTTACTCGTGCACCTAGGTAGCTGGCATGCATTGTTTTCTAGGTATGGCAGCATGTCATGTCATGTCATGTCGTATACAGCAGGTGCCGCATCACGTGACGCTTGTCTGCATAATGTTGTGCTGATGGAAGAAGGAAGGCATGAGGTGAGTGGCTTTGGATGATGGGTCTGTGCGACGATGACGGCGATGATGACGACGATGACGTCTAGAAGGTGACGTCCCACCCCGACGTCTCATCTGGAGGGATGTCCAGATCTGCGGGGTAGTTGTCAAAGTTGCTAAAGTCAGCCGGACCCTTGATCTGTAGAAAACAAGATTTAAAACTTAACACAATATTCCAAACAGTATCCATGTGTTTCATCGATATTACTGAGAGAAACATTTGAACTATGTGTAATCAAGGATCATGCCGATCCTAGGATTCAAACCGGAGTCCAATGCTCTATTGTCTGAACAAAATGGGTAAATCTTCTGGGTACTAGGACCAGTAGAGGCATCATGTCACATTCAGCTACATATGCACAGGGCAGAAATATAATGTTGTAAGTTGGTCTTGTTCCATATAACAATGGTAGCACTATATATATATATATATATATATATATATATATATATATCATTGTATGTAGCACATTGGATAATAAACTCTTGTGGAGATATAATTGTTCTTTGGAATGGTACCTAGAGGCATTCATGATGTTCAACTTCTAACATGCAGTACACTATTGATGTCACAAGGCCTAGATGTCATCTCCTAATTCATCTGACATTATTTGTCATCCCATTGTATTGTGTTCTTCATATTTTTTATTTACAAACAACTTCATTCACAATAATGTTAGTTTAAAGAAATGTGACAACTCCAGTTGAGAATGTTACCTTTGGCACGATGGGTGGTAACATTGTATGCCTTGCCAACCCCTCCCAGTCAAAGCCTTGGAACCATCTGTTGTAGAGAAGTACATAAGGGTTAACATTTCAAATATCATACATATTGGTCAGTTGTTGTATGAATGCATTTGTAAATATATTGAATATATGTAATATCTCAATGTATGAAGTTGGAAACATTTTCAGAAATATTCCTCTAATTAGAAATAGAAATCATAAATTACTTGTGCTTCTTTATTTCCATGATGCCATTTTTCCCGTAGCCCAATCTTTCCACCGGGTTTTCTCGACACAGTTTCTTGATGAGCGTATGAGCATTGCGACCGATCTTGCGTGGGAACTCTATGACATCGATGCCCTTGAGTATGACATTATATGTCTTCATGGGATCCGAGCCAGAGAAAGGGGGACTGAAAGATAAGATCATTTTTAATATGGCTTGTATAATATTTATTCAAAATTTTATTGATAGTTGGCGGAAATGTCCTGTATGCACTATCATGTAATGTGACTTACTTTCAAGATGAGAATCGTCACGTTACACGTATGGGTGAAAGATTCCTGCTGTGATGTAAAACAAAAACTCGCTCACTTACAAGATGAGGAGTTGACAAAGTGATGTGAATTTGTACACAGTCTTTCGTTTTATTACCATACTAAACTTACCATAGCAGAAATTCTGCATGTTTACAAATACCCTTCCAAAAAGAATCTTTTCATCATACTTCTGTATCATATAAATTTGAACTAAAGGTGTATGCAGTAAATATGTATATAGACAATTGCTTATATTAATGGTGTAACTTAATGAAATAGTGAAAACAGCTAAGAATTATACAACACAATATATGTGAAGCAGAAGAGACCAATGGGAAGCAAAAAACACCAATGGGAAGCATAATACATCAATGGGAAACAGTCACCACCAATGGGAAGCAGAAGAGACCAATGGGAAGCAGAAGATACCAATCGGAAGCAGAAGACATCAATGGGAAACATTCACCACCAATGGAAGCAGAAGAGACCAATGGGAAGCAAAAAAAACCACCAATGGGAAACATAAGACATTAATGGGAAGCATGACATCAATGGGAAACAGTCACCACCAATGGGAAGCAGAAGATACCAATGGGAAGCAGAAGAGACCAATGGGAAGCAAACAACACTATTAGGAAGAAATATATACAATTGGTAGCAAGAACATTAATATTGGAAAGCAAGATACACCACTGTGAAGCAGAACATTGGGAAGCAAGACACTGGGAAGCAGAAGACACCAATAGGAAGCAAATGACACCAATGAGAAGTAGGGGATACCAATGGGAGACAGATCAAAATATTGGGAAGCAGAAGACACCATAGGATGATGGAGACACAGACCCCATACAGAACAAGCTGACCAGTTGTAGTGATGCTGACTCACCTCCCTGTGAGGAGTTCAAACATGAGGATGCCCAGAGACCAGTAGTCCACAGCATGGTCATGGCCCTTGTTCAGGATGATCTCCGGGGCAACGTACTCCGGCGTTCCACAGAACGTCCAAGTCTTCTTGCCAGAACCAACTTTCTTGGCGAACCCAAAGTCAACCTGAGATAGAGAATAAAAGTTTGTGAAATGGCTTGATGGAGAAAAAAACCCATCCATATCCAACATTTAATATCATGATCAATGTGTGTTGTATACAGACATAGCATTGCATTCTTAACCCTCTCCCTGCTGGATTAGACACAACCACTACTCTTTAGCACATCTCCAGTTGCCGTCAGCATGGATAGGGTTAATCATAAATAAATCTGTTCTCCACTGCAGACATCACACTGGGCACATAAGAAGAACAATTAACCTTGGTTTTGTATTCATACATCATACTATATCACATGTGTAGCCGTATCATCTTACACAAGGCCAATCCTAGAATCTGATGTTACCTGATACTTGCTGAATACAAAATATATTCATGTGTGCATATTTCTCTGAGACAAGTGGGGTTGTGTTACCAGTTTGATGTATCCTCGCGTGTCAAGCAGGAGGTTCTCAGGTTTGAGATCACGGTAGATGATGCCCTTGTTATGAAGGTACTGGAAGGCTTCGAGGACACACGCCACGCAGAACCGAGTCACATTGTCATCGAAGTTACCTCTGAAAGTGTTCAAACAAAAAGTGTAACCTCTGGAAATATACCCCCCCCCCCTTGAAAGTATACCTGGGTATAATCTGGATGGCCTCAAACTATACCCCGGGGTATTGTTTGGTAGCAGTTTCAGCTCATCCAAACTATACCCCAGGGTATTGCTTGGTAGCAGTTTCAGCTCATCCAAACTATACCCGGGTATAGTATCAGGCCTTACAAACTATACCCAGGTAGGGGTATAGTTTGAGACCTTGCACCTGTATACATATCGGATCAATTTCCTAACAAATGGGTTAAGGGCATTACGAATATACTGTATTATTATTATTATTATTATTATTATTATTTATAGCACAATATCCATGGTCAGTCAGAAAAATAGAATCAAGGAATTGTTGATATATCCACACAAAAATGAATGATAGATACAATACAGTAGTGGAAATATTTTCACTTGAGACAGATTGCAACTGGAAGACTGGCTATGTAAAACTAGGCATACATAACAACATAGTCTCCAAGTGAAAAAGTGTATTAACGAAATGCAATTTGTGAGTGGAGATTTCCATATCTAACCTGTCTCTCAGGATGGTCCACAGTTCTCCTCCTAGACACACCTCCATCAACATGTACACATACTTCTTGTCTCTGTACGTCTTGTACAGTCTGAAACAAAATAGGGAACATTCAATACCATTACAATACAAGTGGCGCCCAATGTGGGTTATCATTTTAAAATATGATCATGTCGACAGCTCCACTACTAGACACACCTCCATCAACATGTACACATACTTCTTGTCTCTGTACATCTTGGAACCAGGAACATTACAAAATATTATTTCATAAATGGAGCCCAATGTGAAGTATCAATATTGTAACTGGATCAAAACCTGAGATCTCTGTCACTCTAGCAACTTAGCCAATGGGAAATATCTCTGATGACGGATGTCAGTATTTTATAACATGCCTACAGAAAGGACAATCAACTTTATGGCCTAGCCCCATATGGTTAGTTTTCATGTGGTTGTCATTGTGAATATAGAGGAATATGATATACCAGTATTCCACTTTTACATCAAGGAAAGATCAACTTGCAAAATAAATCATAAATTGCTGAATGGGTCCAGCTGCCTATTGTACTCAGACCGAACATTAAGAAGGTGATGTACAGTTTTATAATGTCAAGACGGAAATGCAATCCATTAACAGATGCCGACACTGTACCAGTTCTTCTTGTTGACCAGACCAGAGTTAAGAACTCGGTAATTAGATTCTCATTTCACTGAATCAATAATGTAAATGTTGCCATCTTGTGACTTCAAAGCCAAAGTCCCTGAGGTTGAATCCACCCTGGGGGAACCAGCATCACTGTCTGCAGAAATAACCTTTCCGAAGCAGTCGAATCATGATAGGATGCAATTAATGCACTGTAGTAGTGCAGTCATTGTCCTTGCTTCATCAGTACAGATATCGGCCTGTACTTACAGATCTACTGCAACACTATACTATGTGTGGGCTACATGGTGCAGGTTATCTCCAAGTCATAGTAAGCCCCAATTAAAAGAGGGAGAAAGAGTGAGAAAAAGAAGAAAATTATACTGAAGGTAAAAAGTTTGGCAACACCAGTATTCTTTGGCAGACGCATAACTTAATATGTAGTATTTATTGGAATAAATTATTTTTTAATGTATACCATTTAGAACTTTGACATTTGAGGGTTACTTGCCACTG
>JAUTCA010248413.1:0-13001 GCA_032362005.1 Nodopelta heminoda | reverse complement strand
TAAGTAAGGAAAACAACTTATTATAACATATTTTTTAAAAAAGTGTTATAATTAATAGGTATTAAAAAAGAAAAAGAAAAAAAGAAAAAATAGAAAAGAGAAAAAATGACTAACTGAACCAAGTTTATGAAAACACAAGAATTATTAAAAAACAATTTAAGTTTAGAAACAAATATTAATTATGAATACACTTACGAAAGATTAGAATTAATTGATAACAAAACTGAAAAAGTTATTTGATATAAAGCATTAAGCAGAATGAGTATGAAAGAGTTTAAAGAAGCAGTAACGGAAGCAAAAGAAAATGAAAGTGAATTATAACAATGAATAAATATGAAAATTTGAAAGAGTTAATTAAACAAGAAATTAAAGAATTAAAAGAAAAAGTTCTTATAGCTGAACTTAACGATATTGCTATTGTTACATTAAGTTCAATCAACACAATTATAAAAAAATTAGAAAATGTTGTTAAAAATGGTTAAAATACTTGATTTATGTTCTGGAACACAATCTGTTAAAAAAGCATTAGAAAATGATATTGAATATATAGGGATTGATATTTATTCACCTGAGGGTAAAAATATTATTTTAGATTTAACACAAGAAAATATAATTAATAAAGTTATTAATGTGTTACCTAAGGGTTGAAAACCTGATATTATTTGAGCTTCACCAGTATGTAACAAATTTTCAACAGCGTGTGCTGCTAAGGGTGGTAATTTATTTTTTGAATTAACTGAAAATAAAACAAATATAAAAATAAGAGAAAATTTTAATGTATCTATGAATCCTATTTATAAAAAACCAGAAAATTGACCCAGATATAAAAAAGAAGCAAAAACAGCATTAAAATTACATAACAACATAAAAGAAATTATAAATTATTTTAACGTTCCTTTTGCTATTGAAAACCCACGTAGAGCATTATCAAAACACTTATATAAAACTTATGTAAATAATTTTACAACTTATTGTATGTATGGTTTTGATTATCAAAAACCAACAACAATTTATTCTAATAAAGAACTTAATTTACTTTACTGTAACCATAAAGAAAGACATAAAATTATGTTAAGTGGTAATAAAAACGATTATGTAAATGGTGTTAAAAATATGAGTGATTATAAAAAAAGAGCATCAGTTCCTACACTACTTATAAAATCAATTATAAAACAATTATTGAAAAAGGAGAATAATGATAAAATACAATTGTAAATTATGTAAATCAGTTCAAAAATTTAAATTTGATAAAAGAGCAAGTTGTAAAACAGTGGAAATATATAAATGTGAAAAATGTAAATTAATCACAAAAATATATTATGTTTAATTTATGAGAAATTTTAGAACAAAATCTTATACAACAAGAACTGGAAAAATAAATTCTACACAAATAAATAAATTACGGGCAACACAATTAAAAAAAGCAAACAGTTATAAACAAATAAAATTTTTAAATTCTAAATCATTTGATAAACAAATTAGAAATAATATAAGAAATAATAGAGTTAAAAAAAATGTAAATAATATTATGAAAATAACTAAAAAATTAAATTTATCAAATGATAATTCAAACGTTATTTCACAATTATTTGGAGAAAAAACAAGATTATATAAAAATAAAAAAATTAAAATAAATAGTTTTACTTCTGAGAAACAAACAAAAAGATTATCAAAAATTGTTGGTGATATTGATTCTGGAAAATTTAGTATAAAAAGACATATAAGTAATAATAAAAAATATAAATCTGTAAAAAGATTTTTACCTGCAAATGCTTCATTACAAGATATTTTAACTTCAATAGACAGAACTGAATTTTACTTTGAAAATAAATCACTAATTTTAAAACATAATTCAAATGTTGATAAATTTGGAAAAGAAAAAGCAAATTCTATGAAACACGGTTTAAATTTAAGAAATAAATATTTTAGTCAATTATCTGAGGACGATAAAAAACTACTTGAAGCATTAGGAATTTTAAAATAAAAAAACTAACTTACTTATATGCAGATTTTGAAACAACAACAGTTAAACTTCCTGAACAATACAAAAATTATAATGAATATTATAATACTGAAAAAAATACAAAAAAACCAAAAATTTATTCTTGGTGTGTGTTACATAATAAAGAAAAAAACATATCAAACCATAAAGAATACAAACATTTAAAAACAAAATATTATTATGGTATTAATGGTGATTCATTTATTGATTTAATTGAAAATATTAACTCTGATTGTGTAATGTATTTTAACAATTTAAAAGGTTTTGACGGACATTTTATAATACCATTACTTGATAAGAAAAATTATATAAATGTGCTTCCATATGAAATTGAAAAATTAACAAATATACCACAAGAATTACAAATAAATTATTACAAAAGAATATTCAGAATAAAAAAAGAAATTTTTAAAAATAAAAAAATAAAAGAACAATATGAAAAATTTAAAATTTTATCTGATACAACAGCTAACAAGTATTTAACCAAATTTATTAAAAAAAGGTGAAACAATCTTTTACCAAATGAATACTCAATTTTAACTAATAAAAATAATCACATATTCCAAATTAAAATAGGTTTAAAAAATTTAAAAACAACAAAAAGTGTAAAAAGAAATAGAGCAATAATAATAAGAGACAACTTACTATTATTTCCGTCCTCAATAAAAAATATGGGTGAAACAATTTTGAAACATTTTTGTTTAGAAAATAACATTACAGATAAAAATTCAAACGATTATAAAAAATTAGAAAATTTGTATTTAAAAAAAGATTTGGAAAATGGTTACACACGAACTGAACTTTATAAATCTAAGAGAGAATTAGAAAAAGACGGGAATGAATTAGAATATTTAATTCAAGATTCATACATTTTATATAAATTTCATTTATTAATAGAAAACTCATTCCCCAGAAAAGAGTGAAAAATGACTATTGGTTCCACAGCTTATCAAAGTTGAATAGAAATATTAGGAAATAAATTACAAAAAGAAGCACTAGTAAATAATTTAGCAAAAGAAATTATATTAAAAAGAGGTGCTATAAGAATTGATTATAAAGGTAGGAGATATAATACAAATAATTTTAAAAAATTATTAATTAATAAAATTTTACCAACTGATTGATTAAACTCTAAAAATGAAAATGGTGATAAATTGTGATTTGATATAGTAAAATATTATGGTGGAGGGATAACTCACGTCAATGAAAAATTTAGAGGACAACTTATAAAATTTTTAACTGTTCTTGATATAAACAGTTCATATCCGGCACAACAAGTAAAAGATACATTTGTTCCATATGGAAAACCTTTTTTAGGTGATTCAAAAGAGCATCCATTTAAATTCTATAAATTAATTCCAAATAAAAAAATTGAAAATAAACAAGGACTACCATTTTTACACAATTCATTAGAATCAAAAAGAGAATATACCAAAATGTTATTACCTAACAGGGTTTATTATTTTACGTCTATTTCCTATAAAAATTTTAAAAAATATTATTCCGATAATAAAAATGATTATGAATTAACAATTGAATATTCATTTAAACAAATTGAAATAAATAAAATTTACGGGGAATTTGTTAATCATTGATATAAAGTAAAAGAAAATGCAGCAAAGTCAAATAATTTAATTTTAAAAATGATTGCTAAACTTTTCTTAAATAGTTTATATGGAAAATTTGGAACAAAAATTTTAAGAGATTCAAAATATTGAAATCAAAAAGATAATTTATGAGAATCATACACAGAGGATACAACAGCTAAATATTATTTTCCATTGGCTGTATGTATCACAGAACTTGCCCGTATGGACTTAGTAGAAGCTGTGGATACTAATTACAAAGATTTTGTTTATTGTGATACAGATTCAATATTTATAACAAATTTTGAAAAATCAAAATATAAAAATATAGAATTTCACCCTACAAAACTTGGTGCTTGGGATACAGAATTTACAAACGGGTATGGTATAGTCAGACGACCAAAACAATATTTATTTTTATCTGATATCCATAAAAAACCAAAAATTGCTTTTGCTGGAATAAATTTTAATAGATTACAATTACCTGATAACGAATTAAATGAATTAACTGAATATGAAAAAGAATTTAGAAAATTAACTTTAATGGACTTTATAACCGGAAAAACAATTCCAAATCAACTTTCACCTTATAGATTATTAGGGGACGGTATAGTTTTTGAAAATATAGAAAAAACAATAAAACCTATTTGAGAATATAAAGGTTCTACAATTTTAAAAGAACAAATATATTTTAACAAAGAACATTTTTCAGAAACAATAAAAAATATTAAAAAATTAAAAAGAATTTGTGTATAATATAGTTGCTTATAAAAAAGAGCAAAAAAAAAAAAAAAAAAACAAGGAGTCAAAAAAATGGCCGATAAAAAACAAAAAACATTACAAGAATTTAAAGAAATGAAAACAATTAAAAAACCAACTTTAAAAAGAACCGAAAATAAATCAGTAAATAACATTATTATTGAAAAATCTGATTTAACAATTATGGAATCAAAAACTGGAACAACATTTGCATTTATTACTGTTGGAGAATTTGATTTACTTATTAACAAAATTTGAATACACGAAACAAAAACTGGTAAAATTTCAATTGGAATAAAAAACAACTATGATTATCCTATTTACAAAACAAATGAAAAAGTTAAGGGTGCTGACTTAATTACTTATTACTTTGGACTTATGGAATATAACAAATCAATTGAAACAAAAGTTGAAGCTGAAAAAAAAGAAACAGAAACAAAAAAATAATATTAATTTATTATTTTTTTTGTTATAATTTTAATATAATAAAACAAGGAGATTAACAATGTCGCGAAAAAAAGAATTAACTGAAACAATAAATAAACAAATGAAAACAATTGCAGATTTAAAAAAACAATTGGAGTCACCAACTACATTAGAACAATTAGAAAAATTAGAAAAAGAAAAAATTGAAAATGAGTTGATTATAAAAAAAGCAAAAGAACAAATTGAAAAAACAGAAAATGATATTTTAGGTGGAAAAGAACTTGAAATTCTAACTGATAATAAAAGAACGGAAATAAGAAATAAAATAAAGGAGTTACTAAATGGGAACAAATAAAAATGAAGTAATAGCACCAACAGTTATTAACAAACAAATGAAAGAAAAATTGGAAAAACAAGGTAAAATTATTAGTGAATTAAAAAAATCATTAAAAGAAAAAATTGAAAAACCTTTTGGAACAGATTCAACTGAAAAACTAAAAAATAGAGCAGCTGAAATTATCACAAAAGCAAATGAAATTAATAATACACTTTCTACTTTAAAAACACCAGCTGAAAGACAAGAATTTATTAATCAATTAGACGACACACTTGGTATTGGAAACATTATTTTAGAAAACTTTCCAACATTACTAACAATTGAAGCAAATGATTCACCTGTATTACCTGCAAATGATTTACCATTATCAGATATTATTAAAAATTTACCTGTTCGTGTATTAGAACAAGTGGTTGAAAATGTATTAACAGAATATGGGTTAAAAAATTTAATTACAACTAACACTGTTAAAAATGGAATTAAAGATATATTTTATAATGATTTTACAAAAGTTGATAACATTTCAGGTTATTCAGATGTAACTATTGGTGATTTTAATCAAGGTTCAGCTTTAACTTTTAAAGAAACTTATCAAGTGGATACTGAAATTCATAAGGGATATGATATTTTAGATTCAATTTTAAATGACGTAACTGTTACAGTAGGTTTATTTATTTCAATAATTAATAACTACACTTATTCAATTGTAGAACCATTTTTACAAGAATTACACAAAAGATTTATTACTTTTATTGATTCAGACCAAACAGTTGCTTATGATAAAGTTATTCAATTAACAGCAGCTGATTCAAAAGGAACAGCAAAAGAAATTCTACAAGAACTATTATCTTTACAAACAAAATCAAGAGACAATTTAGTTCAGAAACCAAATGGTGCTACTAAACCATTAATTTACAAAATGGACTCTAAAAATATGGTTTTGATAATGAATAGCAAATACGCTACAAATTATAAATATGACGTAACTTCAAGCACATTTCAATTAAATGAAATTAAAATTCCAGTTTCAGAAATAGTTATTTTTGATTTTGAAAAATTGGTTAAATTTTCTAAAAATAAAACACAAGTGTTACAAGATTATGAATGTTTATTAATTGAAAAAGGTTTATATAATGAAATGATTCATTATGATGCTACTAAAATAGTAAATACACCAAAATTAAAAACTGTTTTTAACAGATATATGAGAATTGGTAATTATAGATTAAAAAATAAATTAGCAATTGCTTTTAAAAGAAAATAAATAATATCTTTGATATTATTTTTTTGTTATAATTAATATATGGATAATACAACAATAACAAAAGACGACTTAAATCAAATAGATTATTTAAATGGTTCAAGCAGCATTGCTTCTGATTCTAATTTTATAATTAATAATGCTGGTGATTCATTAAAAGGTGCTTTATCAAAATATAATAATGGTTTTTCACAAGAATCAGAATTATTTTTTATTAGAGCATTACAAAACCAACTTTTTGAGTATCAAACAGAAAGATATAATTATTTAAATCTACCTAATGGTTTAACTAAATATAGAATTGAATCTAAATTATTAAAAAGTGGTGCAGCTTTCTTAACAAAAGTTGATTCAACTTATTATGTTTTAAATTTTACAACAATTAAATTTAATATTTATAATGAACCTTTGGAAATACAAATTAACGAACCAAAATCAGTTTTAAATGGTAGAAAATATACAGTGGAAAAAGACGGTATAATTATGAGAAATAATAGTAAAATGGTTTCTATATTTTCTATGTGTTATAGATTTATTTCAGATTTAGAAAAAATTCTTTTTCAAATTGAAAAAAATTTATTATCCTCAGCACCAAAAGGTATATTAAACTTAAAAAATGGTGAATTTGACGAACCTTTAAATAATTCAAAATCTAATTCTATGGAACAAATTATTAACGGTCAAAATACCTTTTATACTCTAAGGTCAAAATCTATTAACGACCAAAATGTATCAGACGACAATGACGATTCACTTTTTACACCAATTGAATTAACAGATAGAACAAGCAATTTAGTTATAAACTATTCTTTTATAAAAGAGCAATTAAAAGAACTGGTAGGGGCAATGCCTAATATGATTCAAGGTAAAAAAGAAAGAACAATTACTAGTGAAATTGATAATCAAGATTCTTTTGCAACAGCTACAAGACAACATAGTTTTAATATAAGAGAAATTGATTTAATCAAGTTTAATGAAATGTATTCTGAAATAACAAGTATTGAATATCAAACAGATAAAAGAGAAATTGACGATTCAGAACAAGGGGGAATAGAATAATGAGTATATACAATAATAATACAAAAGGTAGAACTAATATAAATTATGAATTAAAAACTATGAAATTTAAATTAGTTTTTCCTAACTATCACACTTGAAAAACTGAACTTTCAAATAACAATGTTGATTCAAGTAAAATTAAAACTGAACATTACATAATTATAAGAAATATGGTTTTTAATTCTTATTTAAAATATACTGTTAAAGAAAAAAATATACAATCAACAGCCTTTAATTTTAATAAATTTTACGTTATTATGGAAAGAGAAAACCAACTTTATAATAAAAAAATTGACGACATTTTAATAAATAAATCAACTAACACACAAACACTTTACACAATTAACAGAACAAATGCAAATATAATTTTAGACGATTATATTGATAATAAAGTAATTTCTGAAATTGAAAATAAAGATAAAATAATTGATAAAATAGATATGATAAATAAATTTCTAAATATGAAAAACCCAGAATTAAAATTTTTAGAAAATTTAGCACAAAGTATAACATTAGATTTACAACCAACAAGAAATGGAGATTTATGATAAAAAAAACAAAAATTTTATATGAGGTAACAGACACATTACCTGAAATTGTAGAAAAAAATAAAGAAAATATTTTAAAAATTTTTAAAAGTAAAAATGGAACAACTATAAAAATAAATATTAATAAAAAAAATATAGATTCAAATGAAAAAAATATTAATTTAAATAAAAATGGAATTGATTCAAATAAAATTAAAATTAAAACAAACGAAACAAATATTTCTACTAATGAATTAAACATTGAAAAAAATAAATTAAGTGATAATGCTACAAAAAAAATTGTTGATTCTAATAAATTATTAACGGAAAAAAATAAACAAAATATAGAATTAAATAAAAATAAATTAGGTAAAGTATCTACAACTTTTCATTTAGTTTCTGATATTACAAAAACAAACCCAATCACTAATAAACCTTGAACTACCGGGGATATGGTTCAAATATCTAATTACAATAACACAGGACTTGAAGCAATAGCATTATATACAGATAATGATAATTGAAAATTTTTTGAACTTTTAAGAACAATTGTTGATAAAAATGTTACAGGTATTGCTACAAACTTAAACAGTATCAATCAAATAGACACAGACGGTATAGGAACATATATAGGAACCTTTTCAGCTTCAAATAGGGATGATATTTCCAATTTACCAACAACCCACTTATCAGACCACAATAGAGCAATTATTGAATATTTAAAAGGAACTGAAAATTTCTATCAAGAATATGAATATTTAAATAATAAATGAAACAAATTAGGTGACGAAAGAGATTCGCACATTCACTCACAAGGTGGTGGAGTAACTTTACAAGACGTTGCTATTCAACAAGACCCTAAAATTGCTAAAAAATCAGATATAACATATGTTGATACAAAACTTGCTTTAAAAGCAGATAAAACATTTGTTGATAATACAATATTATTTTATAAAGACCAAAAATTAATTTTCAGAGCAATAAAAACTGGAACAAAATTTGAGGATAAATCATTATTTGATAAAATTATATTACTTAAAGACGAAACAAGTTTAGGTATGGGAAATGCTACCTTTAACAGTTCAACAAAAGGTTCTATTCCAACAATTACTGCTATACAAGGGGAACATAATCACATATTATCTTATACAACACCAAATGCAGGTAAAATTGGTTTCACTTCAAATGCTAAACCTGAAATAAATGGAAGTCACCCTATTGGTAATACTGGTAATTCAAGTTCTGGTGCTATAACAATACACTCAGCTGGAACAATGGTAGGTGACTTTGTAATACCAAAAGGTAAAAGGGTTGATAAAGTATTTTATTACCCTAAAAGGGATATTACACATAAGGATATGATTTAAACAATGAACTCAATACAAAAGAAACTGATTTATATAAATATTATGATTTTTCTATTAATATCTAATGGGACAATTATAGGTTTAATCGGTATGTATCAATATCATATAAATGTTATTCACACTGTTATAATGGAAAGTATAGCTGCACCAATGATTATAGGTGGTATAACTATGTTGAGAATAGAATTAAAATACTATTTAAAAATAAGATATATTCAAGAAAAGGAGAAATTAAATGTTAATAAAAATAAAAAACTGGTTGATTAAAATTGCTATAAAAGGTTTAGTGAAAAATGAAAAAAATATTTGTGATATTATAAAAAATATTGAAAATAAACTTAAAGATAAATATTTATAATATGTTATAATTATTAAGGAAATATTTCTACTCTTTTTTAAATAAACTTACACCTTAATGGTGTTTTTTTTGTTATAATTTTTATATGACGAAAGCACTATTATCAAACATAAATTCACTTTGAGGAGTAATTATAAACCCTCACAGTTCAAATTCATATAGACATATTTTATCTTTTGATAATGATTCTTTAAAAGACAAATTTATAAACAAAGAATTATTTAAAGGACAAGATTATAAACAGCTTATAGAACAACAACCAGAGATATCTTTTACACAAATTACCAGCACACAAGCTGTATTCAGAATAAATACAAAAGATTATCCAAATGAAACAATTAACTCTCTTTTAAATAAAGATTTTGCTATTATTAAAGAAAATAACGAATTTAAATTTTATACATTACAAGGTAAAAGAATAGGTAATATTATTGAATATGAAGCAGACATTGATATATTTTTTACTTATGATATCAAAGAAATGTTTAATGATAAAAAATGTAGAATAACACAAGCACATAGTAACAGATTTTACAAATTTAAAAATGAAATTTTACCTATAACAAAAGATATAAATAGGATAAACAACGACCCCATTTATAATAATGAAAAGTTCGACCAATTTACAAAAGAAACACTACTTCCAACTTCAAATAAAAGTAATTTTGAATATAATTATCACGAATATATAGAATATTTAGATTTTACTGATTTAGAAAAAAATATTATAAACACACAACTTAATAAAATGAGATTTACTGCTGTTTATGCTAATAAATACGATATTTTTGGAACTTCAAAATTAACAACAAATGAAACAAATTATATAAATAATGACGGTGATACTTTAATAGCACCTTACACAGTAGCAATAGGACAAATACAAGATAACATTTTAACCAAACCTTTTATAATAAAAATATTCTATGTTGATAACTTAGCAAACCCCACACCAGATAAAAAATTTAAATTATCAACATTTGATAATAATTTATTAGCAAACCCTGAAATTATAAAAACCTCTTATTCAGTATTACCATTTTCAATATTAATGAAATTTCTTTCACCACAAAATTTTGGTTTTTATAAAATAAGTAGTAACTGAATAGAAATAAGAATTTTAAATAATTCAATTTACACAAATATTACACCAGCAACAAAAGTTCTTAATAATCATAATATTGCTTTTGGTTTATTATCTGGTGTTACTGAAAGGGACACACCAGTTTTTTATTCTAAAACAAGTATTATACCTTTAAAAAATATTTCACTAAATTTTAACAATAAAATTAACAATCATTATTATGAATTAAAAAAATATTTAGCACCATATAGAAAATTTATTTTAAAAGGTCCGTCAAAAAATGAAATGGAATTAAAACCACAACTATTTGAAACAGATAAAATTAACACTGTAACAATAAAAGGTAATTTTAGTTTTATGAGTGAAAACTGAAATTATAATATGTTAATAAAAAACTATATGACACATAAAACAAATAAAGATTATTTAGAGTATAAAAATGAAATATTTTTTGAGGATACAACAAACTATTCATTACCCACTGATATTAATGCTTGAAATGAATTTATAGCAAGAAACAAAGCACAACAAAATCAAAATATGACTACAAAAGGTTTAGCATTAGGTGCTGGTTTATTAACCTCAGCAGCTGGTTTATTAACTATGAACCCATTAATTCTTATGGGTGGGTTATCAGCTTCTTATAAATCTGGAACAGCAATAGCAGACCAATTAGCACAAAGAAAAGATATACACAATTCACCTAATAAGCTGGTAAATAACGGTTCCTCATTATTAAAAGATTATTCTATAAAAGATTTTTCTTTATCTGTTCAAGAGTGAAAATTAAATAAACAAGACGAATTACTCATTGCAGAACATTTTTACAAATATGGTTTTAACTTTAATAGTAGATTAGAAAATATAAATTCAATATTAAAAACAAGATATTATTTTAATTATATTGAAATACCAGAAACATTTGAAAATATAAAAAAACAATTATCTGGGGAAATAAAACAATTAATTAACGACACATTAGAAAAAGGTGTAACAATTTGAAATGTGAGAGACATTAAAACATTTAAAGGAATAAAAAATTATGATTATGAAAATGTAGAAATGAGCTGTTTATAATGAAAATAAAATCAACTTATAAAATGAACGATTTTCTACAAACACTTTCTAATGGAAAAAAAGTTTTTGATTTTAATAAAATTGATAATGCTAAATTTCCAATTGTTTTTATAGTTTCTGAAAGAGGTTCAAAAGGTAAAACATTGAATATAAAAGAACAAATAAGAAAAGAATACTTAAAGACAAAAAAACCAAGTTTATGGTTATTTAATACTATTCCACTAGTAGAAAAAGGTAAATCTGACTTCTTAAAAGATATGAATAAACCTTTTGTCAGAAATGAATTAAAAACTGATTTTTGAGATAATTGTAAAATGTCGGGAGATACAAAATCAAGTTTAACTGAATTAAAATATAAAGGAAACCATTTTATAAAATTACTTTCAATGAATCATACAGAGTCAATGAAAGGTTCAAGATTACCTTATTCATATTTGGTTTATGACGAATTTAATGTTTCATTTAATAGGGTTCAAGACCCAATAAACAAATTAGATTCATTACTTCACACCTTAGAGGACTTAGTTGCAGACCATAATCAATCACAAAAACTTAAATTCTATATATTTGGTAATAACAAATCATTAAACAACCCAATAATTTATAAAATGGGTATTCATTCACTTTCTAATGAAATAACTGAATATTATGATAATAATGGAAATAAATTTATATTAGTAATTTCACCTAAATTTACTAATTCAGAAAAAGAAAACATTGAAGCTGATAATAAAAATAACTGAATATTTCAATTATCTAAAAAAATGGGAACAGCTGAACATTCTTATTTTAATGAATCTTTATTTGATAATATTAACAAAGTTAAAATTTACACAGATACAATTGAAAATTCTAAATTACTAAAATATCAAATGTCTATTTACCATAAAAAGCAATATTACAACATTTATAGAATTGAATCAGGTGAATACCATATTGTAAAATGTGAAGCTAATGAAACTCATATTCTTTTTACATTTCAAAGATACGACATAATTGAAAAAGCTGCATATAAAAACTTATTTAAAAAACAAATGATAAAATTATTACATAATGATTATATTACATTTGAAAATATATCAACAAGAGAACTGTTTATATCGTCCATAAAATAGCATTAACATTTGGGGAAAATAGTCCTTTTTATTTTACTTACTT
>JAUTCA010248302.1:0-13006 GCA_032362005.1 Nodopelta heminoda | reverse complement strand
ATCTTGGTGGAACACCTCCAATAGCTGAATGAGGTCTTTCATTATTATATACCCATTGCCATTTTGTTGCTAATAGTTGTACTTTTTCAATACTTTTGAAAATATAATTATCAAGCAGTTCCTCTCTAAAAGTTCGACCGTCAAATAGACCAAGTCAGGTTTATCATATGAGGAATGCATAATGCTTCATCAAAGAAATATCCATCTCACCATATTTGCTATGCTGTTTGTAAAAAGCTGACTGGCTAATACCATATTCCCTACAAATGTTAGCTACTGACTTTCCTAGATCATGCTCTTTTAAAATATTTATTATTTGTGAATCTGTAAATTTTGAATTTTTCAGAGTAATTTCCTCTAACTATAGTTTAGTAAAAAATTCTACGTTTAAATATTTTTATTTAACGGGGATTACAACATAATTTTTTCCTCTTTTTTAAATTTTGGTTATTATAGTAAACACAACTTTGTGAAGGGTCTCAAATAGTTGGTTTTATTTGTGGTTTTTAATTACATAAAATTCATTTATTATAGTAAATCATTTAATTATTTATAATCTTCAATAATCTAAACTAACTGAAAAGTAACTTACTATGAATACAAAAGATATTGTTTATATTTCACTATTTGCTTCAATTATGGCTTCATTTGGTCTATTTCCAAAAATTGATTTTGGTGGTTTTGTTCCATTTTCAACTCAAAGCATAATTCCTATTATTGCAGGTGGTGTTCTTGGAGCAAAGCGAGGTTTTTTATCAATACTATTATTTATTGGTTTAGTTGCGATTGGACTACCCGCTCTCACTGGTGGTAGAGGTGGATTTGGTAATTTACTTGGAGCCACAGGGGGATTTGTTTTTAGCTGGGTTATTGTTGGTTATTTCACAGAACTACTTTTTAATAAACTAAATCTCTTAAAATCATTTATAATAAACTCAGTTGCTAGCATAATAATTTCATACTTAATCGGAATTCCTTGGCTAGCTATAGCTGGCAATATGAGTTTAGATAAGGCTGTAGTTGTAATGTTACCTTTTATACCTATTGACCTTATGAAAGCTTTAGTTGCAAGTTTTATAATTTTAGCAGTTAAAAAAAACTACCCAATAATAGAGTCCAAACAAAAAAATGCAAAAAGAAACAGAATATAAAATAGAAAATCAAGATTACTTTGGTGTAAGACTAGATAAAATGCTAGCTAAAGAATTGCCAGAAATTTCTCGGTCAAAAATTCAAACAGCAATAAAAAATAAAGATATCTTAGTAAATAATAAACAGGCTGCCCCAAAGCAAAAGCTTCAACCTAATGATTTAATTAGCGTTATAATAAAAGATGAGGTGATTGTTAAGTATGAAGCGCAAAGGCTTGATTTGAATATTGTATTTGAAGATGATGATATTATGATTATAAACAAGCAAGTAGGTCTTGTGGTTCACCCAGGTGCTGGAAATTATGATAAAACTCTTTTAAATGGCTTACTTTACCATAACCCAAAACTAGAATTGGTTCCACGAGCTGGGATTGTTCATAGACTTGATAAAAATACTAGTGGGCTTTTAGTTGTTGCAAAAACTGTTGAAGCACAGTTTGATTTAGTCAAGCAATTACAAGAAAGAAGTGTGAAAAGACAATATCTAGCACTTGTAAATGGTGAATTTAGTGGAGGTGGAACCATTCGAACTAATATTGGGCGTTGCCATAGCAATCGTATAAAAATGGCAGTCGTTAGTTCAAATTCAGGAAAGGAAGCCATAACCCACTATCAAGTTGAAAAAAGATTTAAAGGAGTTACCTTGCTTAAATGCCAGCTAGAAACAGGAAGAACTCATCAGATAAGAGTACATTTATCACATATAAATCACGCGATTATAGGAGATACTTTATATAATGGTAGGGCTAGAATTCCAAAGGGTCTTAATGAAGCTACTAGAGATATAATCCTATCCTTTGATAGGCAAGCCTTACATGCAAAAACAATCGCATTCATTCACCCCAAAACCAAGAAAACAGTGCGTTTTGATAGTGAATTAAGTGATGATTTTAGTTCTCTCATTGATAAATTAGAAGTTTAAATAAGAGACATTTAATGACTTAATAAAAAAGATTATAATGTATTTATGTAATTAAAACTAACTAATAAAAAAAGCCAGTGATTAAACTCACTGGCTTTTTTTATTAAGTATTAGTTTTATACTTATTAGTTGTTTACTATTTTATTATCTGTTTATTATTTCACAAAGTAATTTATTTCAATAAACGGATAAGTGATTTATAAACTTTTGAGTTTGCACAAGCGATATTTCCAGTTTTGAAATGTGTAAACTGGCCATTTGTATCACTAATAATTGCACCAGATTCTTGAGCGATAAGTACTCCAGCAGCGATATCCCATTTTTTCAAATCAAGTTCAAAAAAACCATCAACCCTTCCACTAGCAACATAACACAAATCAAGAGCTGCAGATCCAGTTCTTCTAATATCAGGGAATGTATTTAGAACTTTATTCATATAACCAAGCTGCTTGGTAACCAAGCCTTCTGTTTTAAAAGGAATTCCGGTGGCAATTATTGCATTCTCTGGAAGTGAATTAGAAACTCTAAGTTTTTTGTTATTTAAAGTTGCACCTTCTCCACGAACAGCTGTAAAAAGTTCATCAGTTATTGGTTGATAAACAATGCCAACTTCTGGTTTATTATCTTTAAAAAGAGCAATGGAAACTGCAAAATGAGGAAAACCTTTCATAAAATTAGTAGTTCCATCAATTGGGTCAATAACCCATTGATATTCACTATCTTGGTTTATTTGCCCAGATTCTTCACCCAAAATACCATGTTCTGGGTATGATTTTGAGATTATATTTACAATTTCTTGCTCAGCTAATAAATCAACTTCTGTAACAAAATTATTTTTTGACTTTTCTTTGTTAGCAATGCTAGTAACTCTTGGGTAAGCATTTCTTATAATTTCTCCGGCTGCAAAGGCAGCTCTTTGAGCGATAGTTAAATTTGGGTGCATTTTTATTTCCTTTGGTTTATATTTTTAAATAACCTGTTTTTTCTAAAACAGACTAATGATTATATACCCATTCTAGAATTTGGTCTTGTAAAATTCTTCCTTGAGTTGCTTTATTTCCTTGGAAAAGCATAGTAAAAACATACTTTTTACCATTGATATTAGTTAGATAGCCAGCAACTGCTTTTGCATTTTTAAGAGTTCCTGTTTTACCAATTGCATTTCCTTGTAATGGAGTATTTCTTAGTCTTTTTCTAAGCGTGCCGTCAACACCTGCAATAGATAGAGAGTTTTTGAAATATTGACCAGCATTAGTTTTAGCTATGTTTTTTAGGTAGCTTGCAAGCTGTTTTGCAGAAACTCTAGTAACTCTAGAAAGCCCAGCACCATTATCTAATTTTATGCCAGCTGTTGTAATTCCCATTGCTTTTAAAGTGCTAAAAACAATAGAGCGTGATTTTTCTAGGTTACCTGGTGGTTGGCTCATTTGAGCACCAATAGTTAAGAAAAGTTGTCTTGTCATAATATTATTGCTTCTTTTATTCATAACTTTAATTTGCTCAGAAAGTGGTTTTGAGTATTCTGTATGGATTAGTTTGTAGTTAGATTCAACATTACCATAACTCCAACTTCCACTTATTGTTCCGCCTGCATTTGTCCAATATTGTTTAAATAAACCAAAATATAAATCTCCTGCATCTCCTAGAACTTTGCGTAACATAACGCCAGAGCAAGCTCGGGATATACTTCCTGAAACAATAATTAGGTCTTGGTTTTTGTCAGCGTTTATAATAGGTCTGAAACCTTTTCCTTTACATTTTTTAGAATTATTAAGTTTCATATTATTTTGAATTTCACTATATTCTAATTTTGGATTTGTTGTAACAACAGGCTTGCCCGTGTCTCCTGAGAATGTTACTTTAATCGTACGAAAGTTAATTGCCAAAGCGTTAGGTATTGCATTATAAGGAGACATTCCGTTGCCATCAAATAAATCAGGAATTTCAACTTCATTCTCAAAATAGTAATTGTCCATAATGATTTTACCGTTGATATCATAAATACCTTTTTCCTGAAGTGATGAGACGATATTAACCAAGCGTTCTTCAACCATATATGGATTACCATAACCTTTTATTATTAAATTTCCATTTAAAGTATTATTTGAAATTTTCCCATCAATATAAAATTCTGTTTTCCACCTATAATCGGCTCCTAAATTAATTAAACCTGTTCCTGTTGTAAGAAGTTTTGCGACTGAAGCTGGGTTTCTTGGGATATTTTCTTGAAATGAAATTAAAGGTGTTCCTGAATTAACAGGTGCAACCCAAATACTTATTTGGTTAAGTGGAACAGGTGATTTATTTATTAACTCCCTAACTCCAGATGGTAGTTGAGCATAAGCAAAGTTAATATTAATAATTAAACTTATAGTAAATATTATAGATTTCATAATTTTGATGATGTTATTTTTAAAAATTTTAAAGATTTCATGGTTCTTAAAGGTTTATTCAAAAACTAAAAACTAATTATACTCTTTCATAACTCTAGCTTTACTTCTTTGCCAATCGCGATCTTTTTCGTCAGCTCTTTTATCGTGGTCTTTTTTTCCTTTAGCTACTCCAATTTCACATTTTATTTTCCCAGATTTCCAATAAAGTGAGAGAGGAACAATTGTATAGCCTTTTCTCTCTTTCAAACCGATTATTTTCCCAATTTCACGCCTAGAAAGTAGTAATTTTCTAGTGCGTAAGAAATCAGTATCAACATGGGTTGAAGCTGCTGGAAGAGGAACGATATGACAACCAAATAAAAACATTTCATTATTTTTAATGGTTACATAACTTTCCGTCATTTGAACACGACCAGCACGAAGTGATTTAACTTCCCAGCCAAGTAAGACTAAACCAGCCTCAAACCTATCTTCTATATGAAAATCAAATCTAGCTTTTTTATTTCTAGCAATTTGATTTGTTGATTGTTTTTTCTTTTTTGCCATTTTTCTTTTTTATATTAATTATTTAATTATTTAATTATTTAGCATCTTGTTTTAAACAAGCTGTGCTAAAACTATAAATGTATCTCCAGTGCTTATAAGGCAAGGGTGGCGTTTTGCCATAATTATGCCATCCATTTTTGCATAATATTTAACGGGTTGTTGTCCAGTTCTTTCAATATTATGAATAGTTGCTACCAAGTCTCCTTTTTTTACAATATCTTCAAGCTCAACAGTCATTTCCAAAATTCCACTATGCTCACTTTGAACATAACAATTACCACCAGACATATCTAACATTTGTGTTTTGTATGGTTTCTTATACTCACCCTTTATATTTCCAGCATAGACTAAAAAGTTATGAATTCCACAATCGGCATAAGCAATTGTTTTAGGAGAGCTAGTTCCGCCACCTCTTAATTCAGTTGTAATGAAGACTTTGCCTTGATTTTCAACAGTTGTATCATAAATAGTTTTGGCATCTAATTCAAACATAATTAATGTATAAGGTGCACCAAATAGCTGAGCTGCTTTTATACATTTTTCTTCTTGTATTTTATCATCAAGTCTATGAGCAGCAGCAAAAGGAATAATATCTAAAGTTTTCCCACCCGAATGAATGTCTAAAACATAATCAGCTTTTGGAACTAAAACAGTTGTGAAATAATCTGCTATTTTTTGAGTAAGAGTTCCGTCAGCTTTTCCAGGGAATGCACGATTTAGATTCCCATTGTCAATTGGAGAAACCCTATCACCATTTAAAACAGCTGGGTAATTCATTGCAGGAACAATAATTATAGTTCCTTTAATATCTTTTGCCTCTAAATTATTTGCAAGCTTTAATAAACCAGTTATTCCTTCATATTCATCACCGTGATTTCCACCAGTTAATAAGCTGGTTGAACCTTCACCATTTTTAATACAAGTAATTGGAATCATAATAGAGCCCCAAGCGGACTCATTAGAAGAGTAGGGCAGTTTTAAAAAGCCATGCTGTTTACCATCTTTTTCAAAATCAATTGTTGCTGTAATTGGGGATTTGTTAGACATTATTATTTATTTATTTATTTATTTTTACTGAAATTTATAGTTTTCATAATATTTAAAGCTTCAAATAACTGAAAATCAGTTTTTGCGATTTGTGTTGAGCTAAAGCTAACAGTTTTATTTTGTGCTTTTTTGTCAGATTTAATATGATTATCAATATCTTTTTCTTTATAAGCTAATAATTCAACTTCTGATTTTTCAACTTCCAAATCTGCAAGGGTTATATCAGGTGTAATTCCTTTGGCTTGAATTGAAACATTGTTTGGGGTGTAATATTTTGCAATAGTTATTTTTACAATACCACCGTTAGATAAAGGAATTATATTTTGCACAGAACCTTTACCAAAACTCTTTTGCCCAACAATAATTGCTCTTTTATGATCTTGTAAAGCACCCGCTAAAAGCTCAGAAGCAGAAGCAGAACCTTTATTTATTATTACAACCAAAGGTATTTTATTATACTGTTTATCTGTTGCATTTATTTTGGATTCAAGACCTGAATTGTTATTTTTAGTTCTAACTATTAGCCCTGATTTCAAAAAATAATCAGCGATTTTTGTCGCTGAATTAACTAGTCCACCGGGGTTATTGCGTAAATCAATAATAATTCCTTCAAGTTTAGTTTCTTTTTGTAATTTATCAACTTCTGCAATAAAATCTTTAGCTGTATCAGACTGGAACTGTGAAATGAAAATGTGAGCAAACTTACCATCAAGAAGTTTTGAGTAAATACTTTTTAAGCTAACTTTTCCTTTAGTAACTGAAATTTTAAGAGTTTTTTCTCCTTTTCTTTTAATAACTAAGTTTATAGTTTCGGTTTTACTTTTTCTAATTAAATTACTAATATCGTGCATTTGCATGTTTTTGATAACTTTGCCATCAATTTTCACAATATTATCACCAGCCTTAACCCCAGCTTTTTCTGCAGGGCTATTTGTAATTGGTGAAACTACTACCAAATTACCATCAACAACATCTAGCTCAACACCAAGCCCTGTATATTGACCATTTATATCATTATAAAAATCTTGTTTTTTAGACTTTTTGATATAAGAAGAGTATGGATCAAGCCCAGAAAGCATTCCCGAAATTGCATTATCAATAAGTTCTGCTGAGTTTTTTTCATCAACATATTGAGTTTTTAGAAGATTAAAAACTTCCACAAAATTTTGAATTTCTTTTACTGGTAAATTATTTTTTGCAGGAGCCTGAAAGCTAAGAAAACTAACAGCAATAGCAGCTGATAATTTAATTATAGAATTGTTTTTTATATTATTTATCATATTTTATATTCTCTTTTTAATTGTTTTATATTGGTAAGGTAACAGTTTGCATCATACTTTTAATAATCATTTCTTTGCTTATAGTGCTTTCTTTTTTAACTTCTAACCTATGCGGTGCAGCACTTAAGAAAACAGCTTGAATATCTTCTGGTTTAACAGCTTCATTACCATTTAGAAAAGCAAAAGCCTTGGCTGATGCAATAATTCCAGCGCCAGCACGAGTTGATAATCCATTTACAAAGGTCCCACAATCTCTAGTTTCTTGCAATAAAGCTTGGACATATTGTGCAATGAGTTCACTTACATAAACTTGACTGGCTTTATTTTGGTATTGAATTAGCTCATCTTTAGTTAAAACGGGTTTAAGTTCAGCTAACAAGTCTTTTCTTGATTTTCCTAATAATATTTCAACCTCAGCAGGGCTATCCAAATATCCTAAAGAAATTTTGAATAAAAATCTATCAAGCTGAGATTCAGGCAGAGGGAAGGTTCCATATTGCTCTGTTGGGTTTTTGGTAGCAATTACAAAAAAAGGATTATCTAAAATTAAAGTTCTACCTTCAATAGAAACCTGTAGTTCTTCCATAGCTTCAAGTAATGAACTTTGACATTTAGGGGAAGCACGATTTATTTCATCAGCTAATAATATATTTGTAAAAATAGGACCTTTTTGCAGTTTGAATTTTTGTTCATTTGGTAAATAAATAAGCCCACCAGTTATATCTGATGGAACCATATCAGCTGTAAATTGAACTCGTTTGTTATCTAAACCCAAAAGAGCAGCAAAAGATTTTGCTAAGGTTGTTTTACCAGTTCCTGGTAAATCCTCTAATAATAAATGACCTTTAGCCAGTAAGCAAACAAGAGATAATCTAACTTGTTTGGCTTTCCCAATAATAATTTTGTTTAGTTGTTTTTCTAGTGTTTGTAATTTAATCATCAAATCATTATATTATTCACACTGTATTTAAACAATATAATTATTCAAACATTAGGCAGTATTAATATTTGCGTAATAAATATAACTTTATTTTTAGCTAATGCTTTTTATAAGTTCTAAAACTTTATTTTTATAAAATAGAGCGGTTTTTTCATCAATAGCTTCAAATCTAGTAACAATATTAGGGCTAGTGTTACTTGCACGAACTAATCCCCAACCGTTTTCAAAATTTACACGAACCCCATCAATATCAATAATATTTTTTATAATTGGGAAATCTTTTATAGGGCTTTGTAGTTTTTGTTTTATTTTTTCAACAATTTCAAATTTTATATTATCGGCAGTTTTTATATTTTCTTCGTTTGTAGCAAATATTTGTGGTAGTTCTTCAAAATTTTTATTAAAGTCAAAGCCATTATGAACAAGCTCTAAAACTCGTAAAGTTGAATAAATAGCATCATCAAAACCAAAATACCTATCATTAAAAAATATATGTCCACTAACTTCTGTTGCAAGTGATGCATTTGTTTCTTTTATTTTCACTTTAAGGTTGCTATGACCTGTTTTATGCATAATTGCCGTTCCATAAGTATTAATTATGTCATACATATTTTGGCTACATTTTACTTCACCAATCACAATAGGGTTTTCAATAAATTTTGATAAGAATATTGCTAAAACATCTCCTTTAAATATATATTTGTCAGACAAAACCCCAATCCTATCAGCATCTCCATCATAAGCAAAGCCAAGGCTATAATCATTATCATGTAGTTCTTTTTTTATATCAATTAAGTTTTTTTCAACACCTGGATCTGGGTGATGGTTTGGAAATGTTCCATCAGGTTGCTCAAACATAATTTTAGAATTAATATTTAAACCTTCCAGAATATCTCTTAAAACTGTTCCAGCAACACCATTACCACAATCAAAAATAAATTTTTTGCCTTTTAAATTTAAGTGTTTGAAACTTTCAATCATATAATTAATATATTGTTGCTTTCCATTTACTTTGATAACTTCATTATTATCAACTATTCCACTAATATTTATATCAGAGCTTATAATTTGTTCGCCAAGAGCATAAATATCTTTACCAAAAAATGGTTCTTTATTAATAGTTAGCTTAAATCCATTATATTCTGGTGGGTTATGTGAACCAGTTATCATAATTGAGGCAGAAGAAAATTTACCATCAAACTCAATGAAATTAGAGAAGTAATTAGTTGGAGTAGGAACCATTCCTAAAAATAAAACTTCAATTTCTGCATTATTAATTCCGCTAACTAACCAATCACAAAGCAGAGGAGAGTGGCTTCTTGCATCGTAACCGATAGATATGTATTTGGCTGAAGGAGTTGTTTCTTTTACTTTTTTTGCAAAAAAGTAACCGATTTTTTTAACAGTTTCTTGATTTAATTCTTTCTCAAAAATGCCACGAATATCATATTCTCTAAATATATTTATCATAATATCTTCCTTTTAAAGTTATTTTGTTTGTTACTAAATTATGCAAGTTTGTAATTCAAAATTAACATCGCTTGTAATTTGAGAAATGCCTTTTCCAAAAGTTGACCGTTCTATAAATCTAATTGAAAACCTATGTTTCCCACCACTTATTTGTGGATAAGTATTTTGAATACCATTTACTTTTACTCTTAAAAGTTGATATGGTGTGATTTCTCTAGAGGTTGTTTTTAAAAACATTCCAGACTTTGCACATTCGGCTGTTGGTTTGGAGCTTTCTCTAATAATTTTCAAGATAAATGATATTGAATCTCTAAAAGCACGAAAAGGCTCCATCCAGTTATTTATTTGATACTGTCTGTCTTCATTGGATTGAAGTAACCAAAACTGAAGCTCTGGAATTTCAAAGAAATATGTTCCTGTATCATGAATATTTCTTAGTTTTATAGTATTTAATAGCTCATCATTTTGAACTGCTAGAATTTTTGCACTATCTAAATTATGCAGTCCACTAATACAACTATTAATTTCTGTAAGAAGTTGGTTTACTTTGTTTTTATCAGCACCTTCGTGTTTTTGGGCTGAATTTAGCATATTTTGCATTCTAATAAGTTCTTTTAGAATTTCAGATCTAAGTTCGTACCTTTTGCTAATATTCATCAATGCAAACAAAGAGTTGAAGCACATTTGAGCTTCATAGACATCTGCAATAGTTTTAAAGTGAGTTGCTTGGTTGTAAATAAGTTCTAAACGCAAAAAAAGTCTAACTCGTTCATTAAGTGGGTGTTCATAAATATTAGTTACTTGTGTGTTTATTTTAGTCATAAATTAATTACCAATTTTATTTTAGTTATTACATTATTTTTTTGAGGTTACGATAACAGAAATCTCACCATCTTTAAGCCATATTTTTAAATTTTGTTTATTCTCCACTTGTGCGACAGAAGATATTATAGTTTTACTATCATCAAAAGTTAAACTATAACCTCTATCTAAAACTCCCAAAGGAGAAAGTAATTTCAACCTTGCGGTTAAACCTTTTTGGTAGTTTTGTTGATTTTTTAATAAATTATTTATTTGTTTTATTAAATATTGTGATTTTTTATTAATATTTTGATTTTTCTCATTAAAAGTGTTTTTTGGGTGTTGTAATTTCAATCTTTTATTTAAGCTTGTTAAATCAACTTTGCAAGAGTAAACATAGCTTTTAATTAATCTGATTAGTTTTATTTGAGACTCATCAAGCTTTTGATTTTGTTCTAATAATAATCTATTTGGGTGCTGAACTTTTATTCTGTTATTTAAACTTAAAAGTTGGCTGCGTTTTAATTTGTAAGTTTTACGCATAGAACTTAGAAGCTGTGATTTTTTATTATTTAAACCTTGTTGCAAATCCTTTATGTTTGGGCTGGCGGCAACGGCTGCGGCTGTTGGTGTTTCTGCTCGGTAATCTGAAACAAAATCCACAATAGTAAAGTCTGTTTCATGCCCAACCCCAGTGATAACGGGAATTTTGGAGTTGAATACTTCAAATGCAAGCTCTTCATTATTAAAAGCTTGCAAATCTTCAAGAGAACCACCACCACGAACTAATAAAATAACATCTGAATTATTGTTAGTATTTATCTTTTTTAGAACTTTTATAATATTTTGTGCTGCATTATTTCCTTGAACTAAACTAGGGTAAACAACCACGGGGATAAAGGGTGCTCGTCTTTTTAAGGTACTAATAACATCTGCAATTGCAGCTCCAGTTGCAGAGGTTATAATTGAAATTTGTTTTGCCCAAGTTGGGATTGGTTTTTTAGTTTTTGCCTCAGTCATACCAAGTTTTTCGAGCTTTGATTTTAGCTCTGCAAATTCTTTGGCTAACTTCCCAAAACCAGCTTCTTCAATATCAGAAACTATTAATTGATAAGTTCCTCTTGGTTTATACACACTTATATTTGCTTTTACGATGATTTTATCACCGTTTTTTAGGTTTTGTAATATTGAGGAGCTTATGCGAGCAGCAGAACCTTTGAATAAAGCACAACTAACAGAGCTATTATTATCTTTCAAGGAAAAATATCTATGCCCAGAGCCAACCAAAGAGTAATTAGAAACCTCTCCTTCTATCCACATTTGTGCAGGAAAACCTGAGTCCAAAATATCTGAAATTATTGAATTTAGTTCAGAAACTGAAAAAGATTTATCTGAAAACTTAGGATTTTTTGTTAATTGTAAATTATTGTTCATAGTAGCGAATTATAACATAACTTTATTGGCTAATTAGCTAGTTAATTTGCTGATTAACTTGTGGGTTTGTTTTGAAGGAAGTAAAACTACAATTAGAGTTATAAATAGGTTATAAATTGCTTATAAATTAAGTATAATCATAAAAATCAATAAACCTTTTTATAGTGAGAAGATAAAATGCATAATCAAAAACTAATCAGAATAGCAACAAGAAACAGCCCTTTAGCAATGTGGCAAGCAGAATTTGTGGCTGCTAAGCTAAAAGAAAATATTGAAGGTTTAGAAGTTCAAATTGTTGGAATGACTACAAAAGGTGATCAAATGTTAGATAGTCCACTTGCAAAAATAGGTGGCAAAGGTTTGTTCGTTAAAGAATTAGAAGCTTCAATGTTAAATAATGAAACTGATATAGCAGTTCATTCAATGAAAGATGTTGGTGTTTCTTTGCCTGATGGGCTTGCTATCAAAGCTATTTTAAAACGCGATAATCCTTTTGATGCATTTGTAAGTAATAAATACAAAAATTTAGCAGAAATGCCAGACTCATCAGTAGTTGGAACCTGTAGCTTAAGAAGAGTTTGCCAGTTAAAAAATATTTACCCAAATTTAGTTTTTAAAGATTTACGCGGAAATGTAAACACAAGGCTGAAAAAATTAGATAATCAAGAGTATGATGCGATTATCCTTGCAGCGGCTGGCTTAGAACGCTTAGGAATGAATGAAAGAGTTACCTCTATTATTTCTAGTGAAATTTGCCTTCCAGCAATAACTCAGGGTAGTATGGGGATTGAGTGCCGTGAAAAAGATTTGCAAATTATTGAAATACTTCAAACAATTGCTGATGATGAAAATACAATCAGAGCAACTGCTGAAAGAGCAGTGAATGAAAGACTTAATGGAAGCTGTCAAACTCCAATTGCAGCTTATTGCACAATTGATGGAGAAAATATTCACTTAAGAGCAATAATTGGAGAGCCAGATGGTTCAATTATGCTAAATGCAGAAGTTACAGGACTTGCAAT
>JAUTCA010248191.1:0-13016 GCA_032362005.1 Nodopelta heminoda | reverse complement strand
AAGTGAATGTATTTTGCAGTTGTAGCTAAGAACTAGTCCCAAACGACCATAAATATCTGTGATATTATGCCTTTAACGTCCTCAAAAGTATTCATGAACATTTGACATGTTTTTATCACGTCATATAATGATATAGGCTCTGAGAGTAGGTCTGACACGGGTAGGACATTTGGTACTCGAGTACTCATGTTGAATTACTCGACGAGTACTCGCCTACAAGTCGATAAGCGCTATTGTCTTCGGTTGCGAAGCAAATGAGCAAACTAATAGGGAAGTGTCATGCTCTCCCGGATTTTGAAAAAAAAATGAGACGGACAAATAAGAGATTTCCTGATAAATAGAATCTCACCCTCGTGGTTTTGATATCGTTGTTATCCTAATCGTTGATAAATGTAAAGTATAAATACTCGGCAGTCTCGTATTTAAGCTACTTTTATCAATTCGTAGGATAAAAACGTTATCAAAATACACGAGGGTGAGATTCTCAACATACCTAAAGACGTTTACAAAAATGGTAGTTGGTGTCAACCTGCTTGGCGCTCAGCATAAAGGGAAGTTTACATCAACGGGTGGTCCCTCAGAGTTACCTATACTGTGTCTGAGTAGGATATTCTTGTTAACTGCGACATTAATATTCCAGAGTGAGCTAGCACTCTAAAAACGACTGGTGGAAATCCAGCCTAGCACAAGCAGACAAATACAGCACTCCAGCTTCACACTGTAAGACAATGCGTCCCAAGAGGGACCAGTCCGCCGAAATCAGCTAATCTGGAAGGCGACTGTAAAATCATTTAAACACACACACACACACACACACACACACACACACACACACACACACACACACACACACGCAGATAGATATTATCTATGTATTCCTCTTTACGTCGTGGCGTACCTAACGCTGGATTTATACTTTTGACGCGATCACACCGCAACGTTATACCCTACGTTAAGCCAGCTTACACAAAATGGCAAGGAATGGCCCGCTCGGATGTAATTATAATTATGTTCCTGTATGTTTGCACTGCAGTAGCATATTCTGTGAGATGGTAACCAACGGCCGGTGGTAATTCAAGCAGAATTCAGCCTAGTACAAGCAGAGCATGCCAACAGTGATATGAGTGAAAGCATCTTGAAAGTGGATATAAACTATAATTAAAACCAACCAACCAACCGAACAAAACGGAATCATTATCGTAGATTACATGAATTTTTCGACACTCGTTTAATTGACTATTTTTATTATTTCGTGCGTTTTATTGATCAAGATCGATTCGTATATTATCATTCACGTACATGTACCATCCAAACTCTAATAGAAACACTAATGTGAGAACCTTTTCAAGGTATTTCCACTTTCCCGATCTGCCTATATTCTTTGTTTTTGTGGTGTCTTGTTATAGTAAGTCATCACCCTAATCGATATTGCATTTTTGGTGTAGTTGATAAAAACATGTATTTTCATTAGTTAGTTTAACCCTCTTCCTGCTGGATTAGGCAAAAACACTGCTCATTAGGGCATGAACGGTTGCCTTCAGCAGGGAGAGGGTTAATAAATAAATAAGACACAGGGAAAGACAACTCGCTCTGCAGACTGCAACCAGAGTAGGGCCTACTATTTCCCAGCAGGAGAAGTAGATGCAGTATGATGAGGATAACAGTAGGACACACAACTTGGAATATGAAGGATATATTTCTTTATATAATAATTATGAGTATAGACAACATTATCATACTATACCAAACATAAAAAAAAAAAGCAAATTAACCAAATAGCTTCAATTCTCAAAGTGCAATATTTTCTGTCGAGTCCGCTATTCAGGTATCTTGTACAAGCAGACCCTGTACTGGGTGATAATGCAGACACTTGTCGTCTCTCAGTGGGATTCCTCGGTGTATGTCACTTTCTGATTGTCCTCTTTGCTGGTCCCCTGGTATCAGCACGTCTTCAGCAGAGGCAATCATACCAACAATTCTCTGGAACATTTGCTCCCAAACAAAGTTTGATGGAACCGCAGAACCCTAGAATGAAAATAAAACTTCATAAAGAAGTTATTTAACATTTTTACATTGAAAGACTTACAATATACTAGTAGTAAGTAGTAATAGTAGGCTAATTATTAAACCATTCCGCCAGATAAGAATCCGTTTCCATGCTAACGATACCTAACATAGACTCGTCCATCAAGATGTGTGTGTGTGTGTGTGTGTAATTGTGTATATATCACATTGTGGGTATTTATTTATGTGCTATCATATCATGCATGTGCTATTGATATTATGACGCAAAAGAGTTCCCCCTCGTTGTGGATAATATCTATCTGTTCTGTATCATATCAGTATCAGACGTTTAGACCTACTTATGCTACTGAAATTTATATTCAGAGGACACACACACACACACACACACACACACACACACACACACACACACACACACACACACACACACACACACACACAGACTAGAATATGGAGAGTTTGACCTTGCCAACGCCACTATCGTTCAGCATGCTGTACAAAGTCAACGCTTCTGTAGGCCTGTAGTTGACATCGCCAGGATCATCGGAGTGGCATCCATCAAGAAAATGAACGCTGCATATCCGGTCATTTTTCCCCGGTTGCCAGTTACCGCGTTTCAGACAGCTTATCCACGTCTTTCGCTTTTGAGAGTCGGTTGGGAAGCGAAAATAGCTGACGCCGTACGTCTTGGGTTTACTGTCCTGTCTGTTCTTGCAGCAAGATACAGCGCAAGTAGGCATGATGACTAGCAAAACGATCCCTTCAGCCGGGAAGAGTGATTTCCCTTTGACTATACACACGAGTTATTTCCCTTGGGTTGTCGTGTACGGAAACACAGGGGCGTGGGAACTTGGAAGCGGATGACAGAACTCAGTTCAAAACCACTCAATGTTAAATTTATATTCAAAATAATCATGTTTTATATCTTTTCCCCGTCAAATATACGAACATGCTGTCTGTACCAACGTTTAATTATATCATTCATTTTAAACGTGGGTTACGTGCATAGTGGGTATGTATACTATTGCATAGTGAATGAATGTCCACTATACTATGGGCTGGGGGTTCTAACTAATTTAAATAGTTTTTGAGTAGTGGTACCAAGCAGCGGGTTGCAACATTGCCTGCCAGACTACAACTAAGAGCCTTTTGCAGCAAACCATTTGAACCTGTCGATCCAGTAACAATATGTCTTGCATTTGGCAGCACTCTTATCATTCTGGGTTTGTTTCTACAAGCTGATGCTAGTCAAACAACTAGAATGTGGTGTTATAAATGTGAAATGATTGAAATAGTATCTAAGCAAGTTGAAAGTAATACCAATGTTGTAAGCTCACATTCATACCACTGTTCACACCGCTGCCAAAAACACAAAACTCACTCTGTTCAATTCATATATGTATTTAGCAGTTTGAAATTTACAATTCAAATATATAATATAAACTAAACACAACAACTAAAAAAATAAAATAAAATCAATATCAATCATAAAACTTTAAAATGTATATTTTATTCTAAATACATGCTATTCAGGATTCTTATATATTTGTCATTGAGATGGCATGTTAATAAATATGTATATAATAGACAATGGCTGTGGATCAAGTGTAAAGCTGCTTGTATGTAGCATATCAATGAAATTCAAAACTTTACAATATTTCTAACACTAAAGGTATGTTTTCTTCTTAAAATCTGAATATAAAATCGTTGCCTATGGGTGAGATATTCACGCTGCGACGTAAAGCATTAATACAACAATGAATATCAAAATTACATGTGTTGTCAACAGAGTGGTAAAAGCCGGATCTCACTTTTCTACATACAAGACAGGTTACCAGCCTACTGTACTAATGATGCATCAGTACAATGTATCAATAAAATATAGCATGGCAGTTGATCAAATTGAAGATTTGAATCAAAATATGAAAAAATATATTTCTAGATGCCGGTGGCAAAACAAACAGCCCTATTAACATAAAACCTTGCTAATCTTCCAACCATGATTGGACCAAACAAATTATAAATGGATGGAGCCTGTTTCCATATCTTGCCCCAATTTTGTTTGGCAGCAACAGATACTATTTCTCTATCATATCTTAGTGAATTGTTATTAATGATGTCTACTAGGGAGTCAATATTGTCATTTAGTACAGACAATGTAGCACTAATTACATAATGTATATCATACATAGAAAACAACATTCAAAAACATTAAAATGCATACGGTATATTATGTATGCTAAAATTGCATAAAGTTAAGTACATATATTTCAACTTAAAATTATATGTTAACAGCTAGTATGTAGTACCGTATTACACATTTCAAAACCTCAGCATTTTCAGTTTACCTGAATGATGACTTTGAGACTTGTCCTTTATCACGAGACTACATAAAACTTCCATGATCCTACAGCTGATTATTGCAATGATGATGTAAAGGAAGAAAGAAATTGATGACGTAAACATTTCAGCTGAAAACCTACTGTTGAATATTTGCCTAGAATATGAACCAGGGTTTCACCGAACGTGCAATCCTGCGTCCCATACGCAAAAATTGCAAGTTTGGACGCACTTTATTAATTAAAAATTGTATATCAGCATGCGTCCCCGGGACCTAAGTGGACTATCATCAAAATAATGATTTGCACACCCCTATTGATGAAAAACTTGTATAACAATCATCATGATTCTGGTAGACTTGCATCTTGTGTAACCAACAGGATACCATTCCATTTTGCTTTATTGTACACTTAGACAATTATGCACTACAGACAAACTTATATGCACGAGATATCTAATTATGAAAGAGCCAATCTGATTCTTCTGTATGCGACAAGGCTACTAGTCCAATATTTATAGAATACATTGTATCGAAATAGAATAGACTGACCATTAGTGATGTGAATGAATGATTGTCTTATTGTTTTTACTGTCTGCCAGTCTTCTATATTTAGTAACCATCGCCGTAGCTTACCCTCTTACCCTCATCCAATGTACTGTAGTTCTGTAGTGACTGCCTTATATTCTGATAACATGCCTTATTGCCCCAGCGTGATGTTTCAAGAAGTGACGTATCTACCGATATGTCCTACTATGTAGACAGTGGATTGACGTCGATTCATTGTGACATCACAGAGGTTACGTCACAAATTTGCCTGTCTCGACATAGAATTTGATTACCTTTGATCAGAAACATGTTAATTTTAGACATACTTTATTAATTTACATCTGTGGCAATAAATAGGATATTACACGATGTCCCTCATTAAATCATTAATTCACTCGGGACATAAAGTTGATATTAAATAGAACATTGTGTAATATCCTCTTATTTAACACAGTAGGTTGTTATTTTGCATTTGATTTTTGAGTATTAATGTCTAAAACATTTTTACTGTAAGGATAGTTATCACTGCTTTATAAGCAAATACATGTATGTGAAATTTATGTAACAAGAATTACAAGCTGAACAGGATATATCGGATTACTGACAGTTTAAAATTTCACAGTGAAATACACCAATAAAACTGGAAAGACAATTCATTGGCCAACAATTGTTTAAACTGAGTATCACCGTAGCAAACGTAGTGGAGTGCCATCCTGTATGTTGCACATGATGGTTGAGGAAACAGAAATCTGACAATAATCTAGAAAAAGTACAGGACACTACTCTAGCAATGGCTGGAGGGAGTGTGACATCCAAGTATAGACAAAACCTAAGGCTAACAAAAACGTATTTTTGCAAAACTACAACAATCTTTCCTTCCATAGGAGGCAGCTGGAGATGCCAGATACGATGTACAGTATACCTCGCATATACTGGCGTCGCATAAAGTTAAACCGGACCCTCGCATATAACGGACTGAATCTGAAGTCTCGATCCCGTCTAACACTAATTGTGGTATATGCGTATAATGGACAGAAATAGCCGGTCCCAATGAGTCTGTTATATGCGAGGTCTACTGTATATCATATACAAGTGTTTATGATTACCGTATGTTTATGTTTTCTATGTATAGGAGAGGCACTAGTTTTGTGCCAATCTTTTTGTTTCGCACAATAAAATATGTTTAAACCAGTTAAGATGAATTATTTTGATTAATTCAGGAAGAGATTTTCAAGCACTAAAATATTCTTCAATTCTCTATCAACGCAACTTAATAATGTACATATGAAATTTTGATTAAAAACCATGTATATGAACACAATAAATCATTTTGATTTAGTGCTATGAAATAAAAAAACTAAAAAAGTGGCTTTCAGACAGGAAACGAATCCAATGCATAACAATATATTTGCAACAATCTTCACCGAATTGATCCCAATTCACAAGAGTTTTTGCCAGTTGTTCACAACACTAGGAACTACATGGGATCCACGGTTGTCTTTGCCGCGTCCATCACATTCATGTTACTATCGTGTTCCGAGTACTCCATGGACACCTCCATCTGCTCCATCTCCCCAGGGCACTTGAGGCAGTGGGGCTCCGGGAGGCCGTAGTTGATGCACACGTCGCCAACACACTGGCAGCACCCGTACTCGTGGAACCAGCGGTACTTGGCGGCACCCATGGACCGACACGACGCCTTGCACTTGCGGATTGACATACACTGGGCGAAGAACGCCACCGTGCAGTTCCCGTTACTTGTAGCCTCATCCTCGTCTTCAGGCTTCACACTGGCACCAGCCTTGTTCACCTTGTCACCTGCCAATCACCACAATACATGGGAGTCAAGTCAGCAAAATAGGAATATACTGTAAATCACGAAATAAATGCGTCACTAATTTAATTTGACCTCTAGATTTTAGACGTAAATGCGACATCAATAAAATGTGAACGGCACACAATTGCAGGTCCTATTGTGCAAGAGGACGTAAGATATTTTTTCTTGAGGTATATGCTCAGAGATTCACATCATTTATAAATTGTAACTACATTTTAATACATATATTTTTAGCAGCCTTTAGCAATGTAAAATTACATGTAAATTGTAGTAAATGCTAAAGTGTGTGAGTGATTATGAAAGTTTTAATGTCGCTGCGGGAATCTTTTACTCATTTGCGGCGATAAAAATGCTAAAGAAGCCAAACTATCACGAACATAAAAGGGCATGTTTCTGGATACATAAATTACAAACATAATGCAAATTTATAAAATATGTCTTTCACATTTTAAATTTCCCCTACTGACTGATTAGCATGAACCATACCTATTGCAATGGCATACTCGAGATCTTTATTTTCGCTGTACATGAGTGTTTCCTCAGGCTGATGACGAGGGTAGGTGTACGACTTCCATCTCTGCTGATAGTCGGGGATCTCAGTCAACACGTTGAACAAGTCGGGGATTGGATCGCCAAGCATTTCAATGGAGCTGGTCTTGAACAAGTCCATATTGGGATCAGGTGGAGAACACAGCCCTGTTGAATATACATGTATCTCAAAATTAGGAATGATTCATAATTGGCAGTGTTCGAAATAATGAAAATAATGAGGGGGTCATTCTCCAAGGCCCAATGTTAAAGGTGGTAAAATCTGCAATTTTCAGGGGGTCACATAGATACCTTTAAGTTTAACATTGCAGATTTTCAAATGACCCCCGGACCCCCTATTAATTCGAACACTGATTGGTCATACTGTAAAACAGATATAATTCCACAAAATTACCCCTTTGGCTCAGTTGGTAGAGTGTTGGACTCTGGTTCGAATCCCAACTAATGAGCCAAACGGGAAACCCAGCTGGCCAAGACTAGTATGAAGATCATATATTATCACACCCGGCTACATTCGACCCCCTCCACATGTCCTCTTGTTTTACAAATTCTCTATGGGACAATTCAGTGAGAACAGACCACCGTAACAGGATCTGCTGATCCTGGGATTCAAATAAGAATTTCTGGATTACAAGTCCAACACTCTACCGAATGAGCCAAAGAAGAAACCCTGCTGGCTGAGACCAGTAGAAGCATGAATGCTGCAGTCTAGTAAGTTTTAAAGTTAGTGTCTATCGCTGTATACTATATTTTCCTGTTAGTAAATTCTACAAGACCAGGGTCCGAGATTATGAAACTTTTCTGAGTACGATTTCATACTCAACTCAGAATTTTGTTCATAAAACATCATGTGACGTCATAGCCCCATGGCGACCTTCTTTTGTCACGGGCTAGTATCTTTTTAGAGAAATTGCTCTTCTTATTTGACTTATTTGACGTCATAACCCTAGACTCACAGCATACTCAGGCTATGACGTCACATGACGCTTTATGAACAAAATTCTGAGTTGAGTATGAAATCATTGTCAGAAAGTTTCGTAATCTCGGGGCCAGCCAGTGAAGTGGACTAACCGACACAGGAGCAGCACTCAGTGTAGAGGTCGGCCAGACACACTTGGCAGTCCATGCAGCACGTGCAGTTCTTCTTGTCCACCATTCCACACTCGCAGCACTTGATCAACATGCACTTGCTGACTCGGCTGGCACAGATAGCCTCATTACAGGCGTCACACAGGCAGACGAGCGTCAGCACGGCAAACACTGGTAGCATCAGTGCTGTCCACTTCATGGCTGTAACATAGATAGACAGCAGTCATACTTACCGTAATTACTCTAATTATTCGAACAGGAGAAAATCATTATTTTTTGGGCTGTTCGAAGTATTAGAAAAATACGAAAATTGAAAATGATCGGTGTTCGAATATTTTGGGACAATCTGTGTGCATGTGTCCAAAAAAAAATAAAAAATATTACTATCTTTTCTAAGATTTAAAAAAAAAAAAAAAAGTTTTTTCTTTGAAAATAAATCACTGCACCACGATTTTAATCTTCTCCCTGCTGAATAAAATCAAAGTGTTCTATTTCTGCATGTGATCGGGCAAGTTAACTCGCCTTCAGCAGGGAGAGGGTTAACAAATTGGTCTAGTTTGTATATTTATGGTCGGAAATTTTCAGCAATTAATTTAGGTGTTCAAACAATTAGAGGGTTCAAATAATTAGAGTAATTACGGTATGTTAACCAGCTGTTTACGGATTAATATACGTCTACTATTCCTCCTGACTTTGATTTGACCGTGAATAACTAAACCACATGATTTTATCATTACATGGTGCTAACATGACCTTTAACCTATCTAAATTTCATATTTGCGTAAATGTGACGTTCTCGGCAACTGCGTGAAGCACATGTCGCCAACACATTGATGTATCTTGACACAAGCATATTTTAAGGTAGAAAATTTGGTAGGGTAAAGTGATCTAAAGTCGGACACGTGTCTATATTTCGTCTCCTTTTGGATATATTTAGCCCTGTATGCAAACAATTTGATATTCAGAAGACATCCAAGGTTTCTGGCTATCAAGTGGGTGCATTCTGATTGCTTCCCGTTCGCTGCAAACTTCACAAGCGTGCGCCAACTGCAGAGGGTGTCTGACTACCGATCACTTTACCCTATACACCTACAGTATACATGGTATATGGTCATGTGCTACTAAAATGATTAATTATTGTTGATAGGCTATGCATTTTTATAATAACCGATGTACCAGGACCACTGTCGTAAGTCACAGATCACTGTCTGAAGTCACAGGACAACTGTCCGAAGTACCAGGACCCGACACGTAGGATTTATATTCGTTTCAAAGTATCTTATACAACCTTTTGTAAAAACAAATGAGTTTTCGTTACAAACATTGTGTCGCTTCAGTAGCCAATAGTTATTTGCCATTGACAAGTTGACACATGTTTTATAGTAGCAATAAACAGAACCACCACTGAAAAGTGTCCGAGACGGGGACTTTACGGGTCTATTGTAAACAGTAAAGTGTAAACAGTAAAAGTGTAAACAGATTATCTGATTACCACATTCCAATTTTGCTAACACTGTACGGTAATAAAAATACAGGTAATGCTCCGGTACATTTCTACAGTACATAATAACCCAAGAATCAACTATCATTGGATTGATACAAACATTATGAACAATAATACCTACTGATCTTGCTCACTTGTTGTGCTAATATATTAAGAAAACACCCAAAACAACATCACAAAGACCATCTATTTCTTGGTTCCTTTTTAATGTGACCTACGCCATCTATCGGCAACAAACTTTTCTAAACTATTCACCCTACAACTTTCTTCTTTTATTGAATATCTCTGTCAAGAACATGCAATCATGCCTTATCTTGTATCATTGCATTCAAAATGTAAATATATTATAAATGAAGAACTACATTCATAATACTATCTGAATGAATAAGATGGCCGTAGCTAAGTAGCGGAGGTACTGATAATATTGACCAAATAAGACTAGTTATAAGAGACTAGCATGTATAATGTAAACAGTGTTGTCTGAACTGAACATAAACAGAAACTACACTAGGCTAGAGTCTAGCTAACATTTTCGTGTCAGTATTTCGCAATGGCACAGTCTTCATCAAGCAGCGAAGCGTCATTACTCTGCCCAATTTGTCAGGATATTCTCAGAGAGCCAGTCAGGATAACCTGTCCCTATAAACATGTGTAAGAACTTATGGGAATTGTAGAAACATATTTATCACTGATCGTTCTGTTTTCGATCACCTGTTACCTTTACAGTGAGACTGGCAGTTCCTATCAATCCCTTAATAAGGAAACAAAATCTGCCGAATACACTCGGTTAACACTTCTGATGACAAACAACTTTATTTTTATTGTTAGATGACATGATACCATCGGCATGTATACAATCTAGAAACAACAGATTGGTCCTCATTTAGTCTTGCGGTTGGGTGGCAATAAACAATCTGATGACGTGAGCAACAGCGGAAATTCCCATTGTCTTTCCACTCACGATGCTATGTGACGTATTGAGTGATGTCGCATACAAGGTCTCAATTGCAGTGATAAAGGTGGTTCATGCAACCAGATTTACATTTTTAGCAGGTCCCTAAAATTTGACTTTCAATTCGCCAGCTGGCCAGTGACAAGCGAGTTTGAAAACTTCCTGGGAATGTCAGACATCTCGGCCCCTGGGACAACTTGGCCTCGGGGCCTAGTTATCTCAGACATATTCTATGTAGTCTGCGACTGATGGTAAACACATTGTAGTTAAGTTAAGATATGTTCATGTCATGATTGGTATAACTGTACATAAAAAGCAAAATCAAGTACTAATTGCAAGTTTTTAATGTATCCATGGATGTCCCATGAAATGTTACACTAGAGCGGAGAAAGAGTTTGTTACAAATGCAAATGTCCGTCTCATTATCATGTAATGTCTGTAATGTGGGATTGCTTATCAGTATCCCATCAGTTTCTCACATTCATTGTTTCAGATACTGCCATGCCTGTGTGCTACCCTTACGCGATGTTGAGTCTGCCACCTGCCCCGAGTGTAGATCCACCTTTGACCCCACCCAGCTAGAGAGGGCTGTGGACATTGAGCGCTTGCTGCGGTCTAGACGAGGAACTTGTGACTGGTGTCACAGACAAGTATTAAACTTTTACTTCAATTCAATTCAATTCTATATTTTGCCTTTATCTTTACAGATACAGTGCTCCCTCAATATAACACCCTTTGATCCACCGCGGATTTGTATACAAAATAAAAAATTAAATTAAAAAAATGTTCCACCAATTATTATATTCGTTGATATAACGCGGGTGTTATAACGTGGGTGGCATGTCATGGACTCCAACTTCAGCGTTATATCGAAGGAGCACTGTAATCAGCAATTAAGTAACATATATAATCTTTTGATTTTATTTAAACTTAATAAGAACAAACAAACACAAATACATTGTATTATAATTTACATCTAAGGAGTAATGATTAGCATTTATTTTTTCATTGTCAGTTTTTGCATTTGCACATAATTTGAGTCAGTGTATTCAAAGTGTTTTACAGTAGGAATTGTTAATGATACAATCAGGGTTGGGATGGGAGAACATTTTCCTTGGAATAATTGTTTTAAATTTATTTTTTAATTTTCAGTTTTCGCATTTGCGCATAATTTAATTAGAGTCAGTGTATTCAAAGTGTTTTACAGTAGGTATTGTTAATGATACAATCAGTGTTGGGATGGGAGAATATTTTCCTTGGAATAATTGTTTTGAATACATGTAAATATATATTCCTCAGATGGCAATGAGCATGCTCCAAGATCACAGGTCAACGTGCTCTAGTGCAGACCGCTCTGTTCCACAATTCAAGCCTATCAAGGAAACATCACAAAGAGTGCCTAGGTAGAGTTTCATGAGCATCAAATCATGTAGTGTCACATTCCCGCTCAAATGTTATGTAGCGATGCAGGTATCATCCTTGGTCTTGTCAGTACCAGCCGGTGCTCGCAGGTTTACTGCAACATTCAGCGCTACGGATGTTGTGGGTTTCCTCCTGCCCTAAACTGACATGTCGTGATATTAGTGAAAGATTCTAGAAAGCGACTTTAAACCCCAATACAAAAATAATGCAGTAGTCTGTGCAGAGGCACGCTCATATTGGCTAGTGCCTTGTCACATGCCTGTGAAGCAGCAAGCGTGCGTTAACGCAACATAGACAAGGAACCTACATGATATTGCACTAGTGCAAATATTTATATGTATTGAATGGATGTTATTGAATTCCAAACCTCTGTGTTATGTGATAAATCATGTTTGTACATATTAGATCTTTTTACTGCTGTATGGTAGACAAAGTTCCACAGCACTAGTATAGTGAAATCAGATAAAACTATTTATGTCAACTAATCGTTGCAAATGGGTGAAAGATTCTCGCAGCGACGTTAAACTCCATATTCACTCATTCTGTCAACTATCTGATTGTATGCCTTAAAGAGACAAGATCATATTTGCACGTATTTAATCATAATTTTTTTATATTTATTTTATTTTTCTATATAATATTAGCAGTTAGTAAAAAAATATAAAAAAAATATTCCATAAATATATAACGCTACATCGCCAATGTAAAACTAGAGTGTTTCCCCATCTAAATATAGACTAGCCTATTATTC
>JAUTCA010247857.1:0-13033 GCA_032362005.1 Nodopelta heminoda | reverse complement strand
GGCCCCCCCTGTTGCCCCCCCCCCCCCTGCCCCTCCTCTCTCCCCACACTATCTTTCTGGGTGCCCAGCTTCTCTTCAATCCCCCAAATCCCCATGGGTGTCTTTTTTTTTGTAGGTTTGCTCATTTCAGGAATAGTTCTAGGAAATTTGAGATGTGCATCTTGTCATGTTTTGCTCATTTTTCCTGAAGGCTTTGGTATTTTTGGTGAATACAGGCAGGTGTGCAAGTATATTAGGGTCGGGGTGGGGAGGTGGGGGTTGGGTGGGGGGAGTGGGTAAGGGAATCGTATTGCCAGTGGAAGGTAGGGTAGAAAAAAAATAACCAAAGTATCTTTGTCTTTAATGACCTCAGAAACCCTAAACATTCCTTCCTTCCTTCCTGAGGTGTCCTGAATAGGTTCAAGAAAGATGTATAGGATTACTGCGTTTATGAGGTTGAGGAACATCTGTTCCAAAAAGAAATTCACTATTTTTATTGTAACGTTTTTTTCCATACTAAAATTTGTAGATTAATTTAACTGAAATCTAGTATTGTGTTTGATTTATCTCACCTGTTACGATCATACAATTTTTCCGTAAAATACCTAGGTTTGATTTGTGTGTGCAAGTATTTTGATGAACTAGGAAAGCTATTCATCATGTTCCATCGAAATGTTTTGCTTATTTACGTGAATATTTTTACGTAGAAATTTGATCAAAGAGCTTGTTGAGCATGGAGACTTAACATGTTTTTTTTCAGTCTCGTGACTGTGGATAAAGCGTAATCAGTGGATTTGCTGTTTCGCCACCTGCTGTAATTTATTACCAACCAACGTGCCCCCGCTACATAAGCTAAAATACCTGCTATAAGGAGTAGGACATCCAATACTTTATAATGGAAGGTATCGTATTTATTGTCAAACTTTAACAAGTTTCACAAAAATCAACAGATCATTGTTTCAAAAATAATAATTTTCTCCCAAGATTACATGACTAACTTTTTTTTTTCTTTTTCTTTATCTACTTAGAACAAAAAAAACATCATGATACATATCTAAATCTGCCTTTAAAATGTAAAATGATATCAAAAGAAATATGAGATTTGAGGTCACTGAACTTTTCAATGTCTAATTAAAGCACCAGCGAGTGTTGCTGTATTGAAAATATGCACACACACAACATGTTTTGTTAATTCTGTTCTTGATGGTCCTTTAAGGAGTGGTGTGTTTACCATGTTTACCTCAATAATAAATAAGCAAGTTGTCTACTGATTATTGTGACTGAAGACTCTAGGAATATACCAAATTCCCTTCAAACTGACCAGTTTCACAGCTGTCAGTCCTACCATGTTGATTAGAGATTGTTGAACATGTTTTATCCATTTATCTGTCTACTGTTCTTTACTCAAAAGTAATGCCAATCCTCATTACAACAAATCTATTGTTTTAAAATCACGGATGCTATTATTAGAGAGGTGCCTATTAGTCTTAAGGAAAATATCATCATTTTATGTAGCTACCGGGTATTAAAAAAAAAAAAGATAACAATTATTATCAAAATCAGTTTGACACATGTCATAGTCAACATGGTGATTAGATAATATTGAAGAGGTTTTATCTGTTTCTGTCGCACTTATTTTATTTTTTTACGGACTCAAGAAGTGATTATTTTCCACTTTTTTATTTTAATTTAAAAACAATATACCAGTATTTTATATTTCATTTTAAATTTATTTTATCAGCAATTTATTCAATATGATAATGCCAAAAAATTGTCACCGTATTTAAAAAATCCATCATAATGATATGTTTTTATGTTTTCTGTCATCAGGAGATGAAACCTGTAGTCAAAGCCTGGCGTTCCCGAGGAAGCGCTCCCTGAGTCTGAGCGACGACTCGGATAATGAGGATTCCCGCGACAGCACCAGCTCCAAACACAGGAAACGAACGCCACCAACTCGATCCCCTCACATCAGCTCCTTCCTTGATCTCAGCTATTGGAAAAAGTGAGTTAGCGGCCATTTTGAATTTTATTATTTTTGTTGTTGTAAAATCGGGAATTGTTGGTTTTAGGTTGGAGAGGGATATTTTCCCATGCATATTTAGAATAATATTTTTGGAGAATAATACTTTTATTAGGGTTTGAACTTGGTTCAGATTGCTCCACAATATTATTATTATTAATAGTAGTTTTATTATTGAATATATAACATCCATACATTCAACGTTTCAGCCCTAGGGCGTTCATCAGGATTATTATTATTATTATTACTACATTTTTTTTCTAAATCAGACCTCTTGATTGTTTTCTGTCCTGCAACATATTAAATAAAATTTAATAGTTTTGTCGGCTTGTATGTGAAATTGAATGTTTTTGGTATGCTTCTCTTGCAGAACTCAAGTGTGTTGCGGCACAATCTTCAAAGGATTAAACGGAGAAGTATTACTGGACTACAAGCTGTTGCGGCCATGTTTGTCGTGCAACCAGGACAAGGAATCGTCGCCGTCGCCGTCGCCCAAGGCGGAGATCCACCGCAGCAAGTCCGTGGAGACGGAGAGCAACGCTAGCAGTCAGAGTTATACGGACAGTGATTTCATAGACGCGCGCTTGACCAGTGACCAAGACATGGGTCCCGCGTTCTCACTGGAGAGACTCACCTGTGCGGCCAACACGTTGGAAGCGAGCTTCGCGCACCGGGCACTGGCTATGGAGTGCTGAGTCTGTGTTACGTCGTCGAATCCCTGATCTGAGAATATGAAGCGAAAGAAAATCTGAGTGTATACAGCGAGTGTTGTATATGGTGGTACACGAAATCTCTTCGAGTACAATTTATGTGTGTGTGTGAGGTGTGTGCTGGTTCCGACGACTTGGAGTAATGCCAGCGCGAGGACCGTCTTCTCTCAGGAATACCTTCCACACTGCACAAAGAATCTGCCATTTGCCGTTTTTTTCCGTTTGTACGGAGAGGAAAACAAAATGAAATTCGAACCATTTTTTTTTTGTCTGCTTGCAGTGTGAGAGACATTTTCGGGGAATACGCGTGTGCGAGTTTTTTTCGAAAGGATTACAATTGAATTATGTTTTGCTCAACTGCCTTGTAGCATCGAACGTTTCCTACGTTTTTGTCACGGCGCGTTTTTCAGTTGTAAGAAATAAGGGTTGTGACCTGTCTTTGATCTGCTGAACAGGCCGATTATGCATTAAAATACCCCCGATCTCCAGGAGTACGCTAATTTGGCTCTGAAAGGGTGGATGCTCCGAAGCGGGGGTGATGCCTAATGGACTACCGTTCCATCCTAGTGTGCCCTGAAAATTTGTGGAACCAAAGCATGCCTTGACAAACAAAACTTGCAGCCGTAACAGGTTGTGCCCATCGTTCCACTTTTTTAATCAACGACCCAGTGTGTAAAAGCAAACCCATTTCAACATTTTTTTGTTGCGGTTCAAGATATTTTGTTTTGCTGTAAACAGTCAGTCAGTCAGTTCTGTAGTGGAATTATTCAAACTTTTGACTTGCAACGATTTTGTGGATTGAAGTACTTGATTCAGTTCTTTCGCTGCTGAAACCCAATATTCAGTCGACGGAAAAACCTTGGTGCTTAACGTATTTTCATCTGTGTCCCTGGATCACGGATGAATGGTCGGACGGGGTGCTACGTGGTGTTGGCCCGAAGCCGCCATTTTCTTTTTTAACGATCTCCAAACCCGAGTATATTGGGAGATTACTGCTCACTCGACATTCTCGGTCAAACCAAACATGGAAGCGTTTAGCCAAATATCATTCAATTTACCTATTGCAGTTCCATCGTTCATCATACTTAGGGCAGTGTTAGAAGACGAAAAAAAGGCCAGTTTTATTTATTTATTCTTCGTGAAGCATATTTCTCGTCATAATACAATTATTCGAATACATTACATATCAATCGGATTTCATCGTATCCATTTATATAATCTGTGGACTGTGCTTCGACAGAAACTGCAACTTCCCTCCCCCCCAAAAAATAAGGGAGGTAATCTCTTGGACCAAACGTTACACAGTGGAACTTTAATAAAGACTCTCCAGCGCAGACGGACAAAACGAACAGACTATTGTCTTTGTATTTGTATAAATCATGTGTATATTGTTGTTATGTTTAGAATATTCCAAGTTGTGTTAACGTCAGAATTTCACATTTGTCTCTTTCGCATCCCTTGGCTCATTGCTGTTGGGTTCCAGAGATGAACACAAGGAGCTAGCGATGCTTCCAACGCCAACATATCCCAGCATGCAACATCATCCAAATTGAGATTCCCGCAAACAAACAAGTGTCGCCCCAGTTTCGTTCTGATGGAAACTTCGACAGAACAACAACAACAACAACAACAACTCTTTGACTCTCCTTTTTGTTTCTATGTACATAGTTGCTGAGAAAAGTGCTGATGAGCCTGTACGGTCAAATTCTAGTCGCCATGACAGTGGAAACGAATCTTTGTCCTAGGAAGAGCAGGACCTGTAAGAGAAGGTCCTGGCAGGACCTGTACGAGAAGATGGTCCTGTAGGATCAGGACCTGTATCAGCAGGACCTAACCTGTGCATTATCTCCATGTCCTCATCATATTGGAGATGACCTGTGCCGGGTCTGTCGTGCGTTTTCATTGGTGTTATCATCATCCATGTTTATTCTGGGATTTTACAAGCAATTTCCAGCCAAATGTTTTGACATCCAGGTTAAACTCCATAATTTAGTGTGCAAGCGTCAGTTCAGAAACCACCGCAATTATCAAAATATCTATACAACGTATCGTATTATTACTTTACAGTGGACATGGTGTGTTCTGTGAGTCTCGTTACATCTATTTTGATTCGGGAGAAGGTAGGGAAATTATACTTTTATGTTTGTATTAAAAAAACAATGAAATTTCGTGAAGGTATGTGACATACTGTATGTGTGCTATTGAGAAAAGCGATGACACTGAAATGAAATGAAATTGACTCTCTGTGCTGATTGGCTGATCCAGATCTACAAGTAGATTACTGCTGTATGTCGGCGGCCATCTTTGTCAAATAGTTTTCACTGAACATCGGCAACATGAACTACAATAATCTCGGTGATAATAACCTGTGAACTGTTAATGGCAGCAAAATGGTTAAACTATTTTAGCATTTTGTTTTTTTAAGATTATTTATTCTGTGCAACTATTGTCATATCGGAAGTGTTACACGCTTCTACAATATTGTAAATGACACACCTAGGTTTAGCTACATCTTGTAGGAGGAATACACACATGTATAAGTCGCACAATAGAAAGGTCATGGGTCATATGATTTATCACCCTATGTTCCTTTCTCAAATTTAACTGGGCACTTGGGGGTTAATAATAAGACAAATTTCTCTTCCTTTTTTTTTTACAGGGAGTAATTTGTATACAATACAATTTATATTGAAGGGCATTCGTGAAAGAATAACCATGTTTTATATATATTCAGTTGTTCAGGCACGATGACTATTCTAGGTTGAAGTACAACTAGTTTACTACTGTAGACTACCACCAACCACAATCCTGTTATGTTGCATTTGTGTTGTATCGGTGAAAATTATTTGAGAGAGGGCTGAGAGATTCAAGGTTTGGTAGATTGTTAACCAAACTGCAAAGAAATCTTAATATTTGCATGTCTGAGAACAAGAGATCCAATGTAAAACCACCGGTACTAGGGAGAAAGGACAAATTTCACCCCGATTGTTGACAACATTCTATCACTAGGCATCTCCAGGGTTTATTATTGACTGGAATTTGACCCCACAATTATGGAGATCCTTAACCAATCAATGCTCACACCTCTTGTCTAAAAATATATTTATGTTGTGAATCTGGAGAAATTTTAACTTATTGGTGAATGTCGACAAAATGGGTTAAATTTGGCCTCCTAACAGACTAATATATTCCTGTGAAAAACTTGTCTTTTTTTTTATTATATTGTATATAGATGTTTGTATAATGTCCCTGATTCTAACTTATTACGGTGCAACAGCACTATGTTGAGAACTATGACATGTTATGTGTTAAAACGACTGCATGCCGGATTGTATTATACAGAATTACAGATAGTTTTTGTTGTTGCCTCCCCGATATTGGCATCGCCTAGTCAGACGTATGATGCAGATCATAAGTTTTAATCAAATATTTGTCGTAATTTAGCTAGAAATGAAAAGTCGGTGTCGAGAGTCTCATTTCCACGGTGAGACTGGTTTTTCAATGGTTATCTCTCAGGGTTATATTCAGATAGTAACTATAGTTATGAAAAAGAGTTGATTTATGCCGTGAATGCTGAGAATTAGTTGCGACACCAGTAGCATTTCGGACCAAGCTTGCGACGACATGTCCAGTGGTGGAAACATAGGATAAGCCTGTAAGATTCTGCAGCAATATGTAGTAATATCTCATATTTGTATATTACTTTTGAGTAAATCCAATGATCAAGATTTGTTTTATTAAATTTTACTGGGATCTTTTGACATAAATATATTTGAAATATATCCTTTAATTATTCATCTGTATTGAATGTCAAGTTTTCAGTAACATTCTTTGTTGGTAGGACTTTAAAATTATCCTTTTTGTCCGATGCCCATGGCCACGTTTTCGCAAGCATTATTTCAGAATTGGACATTATTGCTACTTGTGTCGCAGCAAATTTGCCCCCAAATCTCCTATCTACTGTTATCATAGTTGCTGCCTCGATCACAGAATTTAAATATGAAAATGCATATAACTGTTGAATGATACGGTATTTGTAAGCTTTGTGAATCTGGAAAATGGTTCTAATGAAGGACTACTCCCATAATATATACCTGGTATATCATGGAGACGTATTTATGATGTGAACATGTACTGATTCCTGTATGTCTATCTTATACCATTCCTTTTTTTCTGCCTTGGCTTTGAAACATCAAAGGGTTTGTTTGTAATGCTTTCCTTATGACTTATCGTCGCATATGGGTGAAAGATTCCCACTGTGGCGTAAAAACCCAATAATTCATCCACTCACTCGCTCGTGACAATACACCAGAAATCTCAATTAAATATTTCGGTATAAATAAAATTACCATTTCATGACAAAATTTTAAAATGAAAGCTTTGTGAATAGACCCGTTGGCTGTGTGTGTTTAAGCATGTATTGCATTGCCACTCTGCAGATAATTATTAATTCATCAGTCAATTTTATTTTTATTCTCTCTCATCTTCAGTTACATTTTGGAAAAAAATAGGGTACTGTACTCGTCATGCAACTGATCAGATTGACATTTTCACATTTACCGTAAGCCTAAGCTGCCAAATTGTTCAATGACATTTGTATATTTATTATATTACAATCAGTTTATTCTGGGTTATATTCTCAAACATGTAATTCCACATGAACCACGCTAATTTGCAGACCCATTTCATACGCCTACGACCAAACTCGTTGGAACACTTTGAGAGTGCATTCCCACTATGACAGAAAAAAAATTCAAATTTATTTGTTGGTTTATTTTTTTTGGTACTGTTTATTCTTGACACATCAAGCTGCACATTATATTTAATTTTTCCTTACTATTTAAGGTGTGCGTGCGTCAAGGGTATCCACTATCGCCCCCTCTATTATGTATAGACGGTGCAATTCTACTCACGTAAAACCTTGCCAGTTATTTTTTCTTATTATTTATTTGCTCCACAATTGACATGTCTTTGTCGTGGAGAAATGTCTGAATTATTTTTTGTATTGAAATATATTGAAAAAAAAAAATGACTGAAAAAAAAAATACTCCCCCCATCCCCACTAAAATGTCATATGTGACACTGTCATAAAGATGTCATAAAACTAAAAGTATTCCTGTATCGCCATGGTATTTATTGACACTATTTATTTATTTAACTTAACGCTGTTGTTGTCTTTGACTGGATCCTATTTACCTCACGACTAGTTAGCAGTTGTTATCTCGACGTAGACTCGCAACATATCCTATCCCATTAACATGACAGTCAGTATATATGTATCACGAACAAAAATCATTGATGCCAACGAAATGTTGCGGTACATGGGTAATTTAACTTTCTGTATGCTGGAGACAATCAGAGATGCCCTACAGGGCTTTCCTGTACGAAGCTGCGGAACTTTTAACTCCCACCTTGGATATAGGCTATACCATGTTGGAGTTAAAGGTTACCTTGGAGTTAAGCCATTTCGTACAGGAAATAAAAGAAAACCCAGGGCGATTTCGACTTGCATGAAGGTGGTTAAATTAATCCATGTTGTCGAGTCTAATGTCGAGAGATCACTGACCATGTTCCTACGAAGACGACAACAATTTAACGACAGTCGGCCGAAATATCCTTCCTGCTTTTGTATTGAATTGTTTATAAGTTACACCCATTGGATGTAAAAGAATGTTGTTGCATGCATGAATGTACGAAACGAACAAAACAATGGCTATCGGTCTGACCGTCGCGAGTTTGTTGTCACGTCTTCTGCGGAGGTTCATCATTCTAGTGTGAATAATAGGCTGTGTTAATTTGTTGTGTGTTGGAACTGTCCACGGTGTGTAACCTCCAGTACATTGTCTTGTCTACTGCAAAGTCCAAAAATGATATTTATGTTTGCAAGCGGCCACCCATCATTTGAATGAAAATGTTACATTGCATATTATCAAGTTGTATTGTACAAAGTCTCTTTCAAAAAACGCATGCATATGTGACCTTATGCTCTTGTATTGACCGAGGGAATGTTTGTAATTATGTAGCGCTGCTCCGATTATTAGTCTGTTGGACCGTCATGATGGTCTGCCCGAAAAAGAATGCATGATGTGTAACGAATGCAAGATCAAATGGTAGCATTGAGGTTGAGTCCCTTTAAAGCACCCCATGAAGTCCTTCTCAAAGACTTATGGAGGCATACATTTTTTTTGGATTTAAAATTTATTTAAAAAATAATTACAGTTTTTGAAAAAAATGGACTTCCTTGTCCCAAAATAAATAAATAAAAAATTATTTTGAAAACAAATTGTCTCCAACCTCTTTGACAAGGACTGCATGTAGAGGTGTTTAATACCTGTTGTTATAACTGACTGTGAACACTCCTGGAATTACATACAAAGCCATCATCAACCTCACTCACATCATCTTAATAATTAATATAAGAAAACCAATTAAAATCAAGTGCATTATTATGCCATTGTTCAAACATTTTATTTTTTTAGAACTGCAATTTCCAACTGGACCACAGTTCCAACTGGACTGTAAATATCCAACCAAAATAAATTCAAATAACGTTCTTGGTCTCGTTCATTGGAATTGTATGCGAAAATGTCATCCTTAAAAATATTTACACATATTCGCTTTGTATTTAATGGCCCCGGATATACCAATGACAGGGAGTGAATCTCAACAAATCAAATTGTTAGTCTAACCCGCCAAGATTATTTTCAAAGGTCAACAAAACAAGACAACACTGTGACCCAAGCTCATGGGTTGTAGTGCTGTACTAATACAAAGGGAGCAGTTTTATGTACAAAATAGTTTCATACTTTTGAATGTTTTCATATGAATGAAATACAATGATGTGATAACAAACGTATCTGTGTCACTACCACCACATGTCCTTGGCATTATTTATTTAAATATTTGTAGTGCAGTGGTAGATCGTCGGATTTCCGAGCCAATGGTACCGAGTTCGAACCTGCCTTGGCGACCCGGTATCAATGTTTGCAGATGTGATCCTTTCCAATGCAAAACATGATAGGATGTGCTGTTGACGTGTTGTTATGCAGTTGTCATCCTTGGTTCGTCAGTACCAGCCGGTTCTTGCAGGTATAAAGCAACATTCAGTGCCACGGGTGTTGCTGGTTTAATCCTGCCGTAAACTGACAAGCCAAGCCGTGATATTAACGTAATATTCTTTAAGGCGGCTCTAAACCCCAGTTTAAAAATAAATAAATAAAGGTACTTGCCGTATTAATTCCATTGTCGAAAACATGATTTTTAAACAAGTGCCGACTACTCTCATTTCCATAGTTAATTTAATTTATATCTCTGATCCTGTTATATTCATTGATGTTCTGCATACGGTACCCCAGTTTGTGTTGGTGTGTGTATGTGTGTTCCCTGACAGAGCTGGTACGAGAACACATTGGTATGGGTACATTATGTTTGATTCTGGGACCAGTTTCAGCCACTGACTTTTATTTATTTGGTTGTCGATGAAATGCAATAATATCTATGCACCAAGCAAGATTCTTTTTATATACTCAAAGAGCATAGCTGTTTATTCATTATATATTTGCTAGCAATCCATACATACATCCGATCAGGTTCGTTTGCCACTCAGTAGACCATCATCCATTAACTATATTTATCCATGAACTGAAAGACGATCGCGACCTGTTTCCATCCACATTTACCATGAGCAGATGGACAAATATCATCGGTGAAAATCTGGAATGTGACAAGATTCCACGAGTGAACATGTTTGTGTATGCGTGTGTGACTGTCTGCTGCAGCAGAGACATTGACAAACTTACATTACGTATTTATATAGCGTTCTCACAGTGGCTGAAACCGGACCCAGATGTGTTGAAGTGTCTGTACAACCCGTATGTAGTAATCCTTGTCCAGAAATAATCTTTGTCCAGATGATTGGCTTAGCGCCACCCAAACTCAAAATACTCCCCCCAAAGTAGCTGGTTCAACCGTTGACATTCTGCTGACAGTCTGTGTGTATTTTGAGGTGCTAATTTCAGTAAATTTCCTCAAATCGGTTTGTGTCCAAAAAAAATTTGTCATGTGTCCTGAAACTTTTATTGATACGGGGGGGTTCGCACAACTCTTGTCAGCAGCACACACGATCGGCTTCCATGTGAATCCTGCGATTTGTGCCTACTCCAGATCTCCTTCAAGATATTCTGCTTCCAAGTCATTGTCATGTTAAAACACGCCTTGCTCTGGCCAGGTAGTACTATATCAGTTGTGGTAGATATGCTCTTGTATTTATTATTTCTCCTCCCTCCCCAGCTGCCCTAAAGGGTTATCTCCATATGTCATTAAAATGTCATCGAATGGTGACTGTCATTAATGTCATCTCTAGTTGTGACATTGTTGATGTCATCTCTAACGGTAACATTGCCATAATGTCATTTCTAGTGGTGACATTGTTGATGTCATCTCTAAATGGTGACATCATCATTAATGTCATTTCTAGTGATGCCATAATTAATGTCATCACTAATGGTGACATTGTCATAATGTCATTACTAGTGGTGACATTTTCATAATGTCATTTCTAGTGGTGACATTGTTGATGTCATCTCTAGTAGTCTTTGCTATCATCTCTAATTATGGCATTGTCATTAATGTCATCTCTAGCCATGACATTATCACTAATGTCATCTCTAGAGGCGGCATTGTCATTAATGTCATCTCTAGGGGTAACGTCATGACACTACTGTGTTTCCACATCTGTTCTAGGCTGGTCAATGTTTGTTACACTTCGTCATGATAGCATCAATAGAACATTCCTCAGAGGAACAGTGCATTATTGTATTTCATTTGTTCATAAGAAATTCATTTGTTCATTATTCATAATTCATTTCTCGCCATTGTTTTCTACTCCTTGGTCATTCAGGGTTTTGTATCAATAAACGTTTGCAAAATTATACAGGTCTTGTGTTGTTTAGTCAACAAAAGTTATGACTTGTTTTAGTCATCAGAGGTTATGACGTACTTGCTTGGTCAAGAACTACCAACATGACATTCATCCAGATCCAAAGATAGATGATTAAAAGAAAAGCAAACTCCGGATGGAAGATGCACCAAGAACGTTTAATTACATTCACCCAGTACCACAATAAAACAGCAGATAAAGAGAAAAGAAAACTAAAATGTTTCAAAGATTCGAGGTACACCACCGTTCATTCATCCAGACCCAACGTTATGTTATACAAGAACAGAAAGTTTTCTGGAACAAGTCTGAAAAGATACACCAAGAACTAGTCCTTGTCAACAACGTTTCGTATCAATTTCTTCGATTTTTAATGATTTTGACAATTTTCAAAACATGTCCAAATCATTAAAAATCGAAAAGATTGATACGAAAGGTCGTTGACAAGAACTACACCAAGAACTATACCATGATAACATTCATTCAGACACGCATTTATATGTAAGAGAAAATCAAACTAAAGGTTTCCTATCAGAAGTTGCATAACAAAATTAAAAACTCTACAAATCATATCATTCATTCAGACAGACAGACAAACTAAAACTTTCTTGGCATAAAAGATAGACCAACATTCATTCATACCCACATTTACATTATAAGTGAAAAGTAAACCAAAAGTTTCGTATCATAGAAGATGCACCAACAACTGTACTATAGGCTACATCATAGCATCTGTAAAGGTCTGCGTCATCACAATGGAAACTATGCTACATTGTTATGCTGTACTTCCAGATCCTCTCTGTAGGCATCACTGAACCCTGTCAGTAGCTTACACTCACACCACGAGAACTCAGTAGAGAACATGAAGGAAATATGCAGAACCCTCTGATGCTATTCCTAGGCCTGATGAGTGCACACAGCATGATAGTGATGCGAGAACCCGGATGTTAATTTCAGGACACTGGTGAGCTGATAGCTGAAATACACGTACAGTACCACATGCACTGGATGGCGGTCTTGTAGTGTTTATCATGAGTGCACATGTTTCCTAGAGATATGCCCAGCATTTCACGAAAGTGTCGTACTGTACGTAGACAGGGTCTAAATCAAGGTACGCCATATGCTCGTATTTGCAGGACATGGCAGATTTAGGCCCCGACTACTGGTATGACCCTTTCGCGATTACGAAGAGCATGTCTTGAGATTACGACGCTTTTCTGAGTACGAATTCATGCTCAACTCAAAGTTTTGTTCATAAATCCTCATATATACTGTCGGCCCGAAGTGCGGAAGGTCGTGGGTTCGATCTCCGGTCGCGTCATACCAAAAGACGCTAAAAGGTGGTACTTGTTGTTTCCCTGCTTGGCGCTCAGCATTAAAGGGGTA
>JAUTCA010247303.1:0-13085 GCA_032362005.1 Nodopelta heminoda | reverse complement strand
AGAGAGAGAGAGAGAGAGAGAGAGAGAGAGAGAGAGAGAGAGAGAGAGAGAGAGAGAGAGAGAGAGAGTCGCAGGTAAGCGACATTATGCTACTCGGCTAGACGGCAGCTATCATATTCATAATTCTCCTTGCTAACAACCACCTTCACACAACGGCACCAATTATTGATCCACCCCACCCCCACCCCCACCCCCTCCCCACACATCCGACTATTCCAGGTGCAAGCCCCACCCAAAAGGTTTGCCCTTGGGTACCAACTGACAAACACGTAGAAAGCATTGTAGATTTCTCCCGATAAAATCACAAAAGCATAAATGTAAAAATCCCTAATCTAAACACACGCTCTAATGTTTCCCTATTTTCGCCATGACAGCTGTTTTCAATGCCTCGTGTAGGGGAACACGCAAAGAGGCGGTCTTCGGGTCCCTTTTAATGATCTAGGTTACAAGAGCGAGCGTGACGTTCCATCCGCCCGGCCCCATAACGACGTGCCGTGATGTTGGTAAACCTGATACACTCCTAGCCTTTACGGCAATTTCTCCACGTACTTTCCCCACACCCAAATCTTGCTACAGTTGAAACCCAGCAAGCTTCTACAAGCTAACAGTCGTATATATGTGTACCATACAATATTGCACGACTACGATCACGCTGTTGTTATTCTGAACAATGAACGACGTCCTTGGTCTCCTCCAGTTCATGCCACATTGTCAGCAAAAAAATATCTAAATACAGCGTATATCTAAAATTAAATGTTGACTGTTTCCTTTACGAGCCACACGTTGCAATAGAAAGTACAACAAATCCATTCCCACGCGAACAAAACTCTAGCACTGTTCGCAAAGATTGATTACTCTGTGCGAGTACAGAAATAGTACAATCACAAAGACCTATTGTGTTAATGTAGAACAGGAGATGAGACACGGGATCCCGGTGGGATTTCCAATGAAAGTATTAAATTGAATTGGTCAATGTACATAGCTAATGCACGTTACATTTCCTGCCGTTATTGGCGCCAATACGTTGTATATAATTATACGTACATCTAGACCTAACCTAGATCTACATTTCCCCAAGACCAAAAGCAACGTGCTATGAAATATTAATACCGTTAAATATTAATGTTGGTAAGTTCGATTAACATGGGAAGAAGACGAAGAAGAAGAAGAAGAAGAAGGACCAGTATTTAACGTCGGATACGTCAAATAACAAAGAGCATTAGCTCTGTATAGCTAGTATTCTGAGCGGACAACACCAGTACTACTACTAGGAACATGGTCAATGGTATGTGTGGACAAGAACATTGTCTAATATGCGTTAAAGCTGCGTTCACAGTTTTAGGCTTACCATTACAAACGTACCTGGAAAAATGCAAACAGAAATTAATAAGGCCAACAATGCTAAGAAAGAAGGTAACTTACCTGTATAATCTGTTAACTCCTGGTATCCGATTTGGGAAATACACAACACAAATTGGTATCCTGAAGTTCCAAATCCCTCGTGCACACACAAAAGTACTCCAGCACAGTTATCTCCCCCTGAAACAGACGCACCAGACGTTTTGAAGTAGGGTTCTGTTAGGGTGCTCCGATAAATAACCATAAACTTGCTGCCTGATCCATCACAGGTGTAAAAGGCATTACACTCATAAAGGCAACAGTGGACTCGACCAGTCCGAGCAAGTGTAGAGAGAACAACGATCTCCTTTGGGCTCGACGTGCTTATTGTTTACTAATTAAATATGTACACGTACATAGCCGGCCTCCGCCAAGGTATAAAATAGCAGCGCTTCCGCGATCATCCAGCCCACGTGAAACATGTGAAATTAGCGGCGCTCACACCGTACAAGAGGGGATACGCCGTAAAGTCGTGGTCTTAAGACTCATCCCCGTGATCGATAATTCATAGGCACTTGGTAGAAATAAATCCGCTAAACAGATTCCGCCTGCAAAAACCGTCGCAGGTTTAATGGTAAAATCAGAGGAAGAACAACTATCATAAGAAATCACCATGTACTACGCGGCAGAGGTGATAGCTAGTAGCTCTGAGATGATCAAAACAATACTGAAGATCCTTTTCAGAGGAATCAAGACGTGCAACGATGTGTTGTACTGTACACGCGAGATAGAAGGATTCCCCCCTTTTTCCTCTCTCATCAACCAGCAGTAGTATCGCCCGCGAGCACGGCTATGATAGATGAACGATTGACAACTGCAACTGTCGACAAGGAATCTTCTCTCTGTATTCTCTCCGCGGCTACGTAGAGTTGTACATAGGCAACTCTATGATTATTTTATAGGATCCAACATTGCCCTGGCGGCCCGTATACGTTCGGCTTCGTCAGATTCCGTTCTTAAAGGAGATACGAACAGGCCTGTCGGGGCAATCATTGCTGCGTTCGTTGCCGTGTCGACGATTGCCCTCTAAGTAATGGGCAATGGTCAAGGCAGATATCACGCGGGTATTCTCAGGAATGGTTTACGCGCAGTTTACTGCCCAGTTTAAGGGAATTCCGACAATTTTACGATCATCGGTATTTACACGTGCTCTGAAATGCATATCCTTGATTCGTGTGTTTCTGGTTTATTTGTCTCATCTATAAACAACAGCCATTGTTCGAGGAGCAGTTATCGACAGGCAAACACTGTTCGAATAAAAAATATAATGTTTAAAAACATTGCTCCTTTAGGAATAATAACTTTTTAATTATTCTTGTTCGAAAGAAAATATGGTTGTGTTTTAATTCTGTTTTGAATAGAATACGGAGTCTGTTTGAATGAGCCAGTGTTAGCAATAATGGTATTCAGTTCCACGATGAAGTATACATGTACATGTAGCCATGTGTTTCATAGTAAGCAACGTCATTTGTTATGTATGTAGGTATGTAAGTTAATGGATTGTTTTATGTTTACATATATAAACAAGTATGCAATAAACATTTAAGATTGCAATTATATCCACTCAAGGGATTAATGCATTGCCTTCGCCAATACACCCTCCCCTCCCCTCCCCCCCCTCCCCCGCCTCTCTCTCTCTGTCGTTGTCCTCCCCTCTCTCTCCTCTTGCTATCTCTTTCTCTCTTCTCTCTCTCTCCTTTCTCACCATCTCTCTCTGTCTCTCACCCCCCTCTCTGTGTCTTTCCCTCTATCCCCCTCTCTGTCTCTCACACCCTTTCTGTGTCTGTCCCTCTATCCCTCTATATGTCTCTCACCCTCTCTCTGTCTCTGTCTTTCACTCTATCCTCTCTCGCTGTCTTTTTCTCACCCTCCCCTCTATCTATCTATCTCTAACTCTGTCTCTCACCCCTCTCTCTCTCTCTCTCTCTCTCTCTCTCTCTCTCTCTGTATATATCCTCTCTCGCCGTACGTTTCTCACCCTCTCTCTCTGTCTCTCAACCTCTTTCTGTGTCTTTCCCCTCTATCTCTCTCTATCCCTCTTTCTCTCTCTCTCTCTCTCTCTCTCTCTCTCTCTCTCTCTCTCTCTCTCTCTCTCTCTCTCTCTCTCTCTCTCTCCACTCCATCTTTTTTTCTCTAAATGTGAACACATGTAAGATGCACTGTATGTACATGTGAATTACAAATACTATATACGTAAGCCTGATTCACAGACTAAGTTGATGTATAATGCTGACAATGCATACGTGAATGCATAATATGTTACATTATGTAACTCTGAGACCATTATATTGAGGCACCGGCCTTCTCAAACTGGTAACTCTAACCAATATTAAATAATATATACATTCATAGTCACAAAGGTCTTCAACGAAGCCTACGCACTTATATATAGAGTTAAGTATTACACTAATACCGTCATCAATGGCCACAACATTGATGATTAACTGTTTGTAATCATGCGATCGATTACTATATCGATCCGAAACAGAGAAGCATCGCACTTATCGGTCGCTGCCCTTTCAAATTACTTTTTTCTTTCAAAATTGCAGCAAAACTATAACCAGACTGAGTTAACCGAGATATAACTGAGGAGTTCATTACCATTGCGTTAGGAATAGGAAAGGGCATGTGATATTAACGTAGCAGAGTGAGATATGAGACGATCCTACTGGTCGGTAGAGTGTTACTCGCAATCATGCAACTCGGGTTCGAACCCCAGTATCGGCAGATTATGTGACTCTAGTAGGCCTATTAAAGGTATACGGATACACTAGTGATACAAATATCCATGTTGCAGGTTTATTCAATAGGTTGATATACATAGAATAAAGCAGTAGCCTATATATCGTATTTATACATAATTCAATAGAATGGTTTCAAAGTTACATAATGTACATATTATGCATTAATTTGACATAGACTGGGAATCAGAGTTACGTATAGAGTATTTGTAATTCACATGTACATGCAGTACTTCTTATATGTGTTCATCGTCAGATTGTACTGGAACATTCATTATCAGAACGCGCCAATTTTCAGAGTGGGTGGCTGAATTGTATACAGATCCTGTCAAGATTTTCAACAAACAAAAACATGCATTTTTTTATAATGCTATAGTATGATGTAATTCCTATAATTTAATTGTGGCCACATAACATGCACATTATTTGTAAATTTAGAAAATTGACTCATTGTTTCCTAACACGTTTTACCGATTATCAGAATTTGAAATAAAAAGAAATAATCACTGACCATGCATATAACTATAACTTGTACACATTTAAAAAACCCAACCTTGTACACATTCAACGTAAAATCAAAACGGTCATAACAGCCAAGATAAAAGGGGACATCGATTTCTCCATTGTCAATGTTTGAGCTAAATTCAGCCACTATTTTGATTTTGATTAATAATTTATGATCATCTCCATGTTTTAGAACCAAATTAAAAGCTTTAATAAATTTAGTTGAGTCGTCAATTTCGCTTGACATCATATTTGCCACCACGAAAGGACCGGCCAATCACCGTGAAATCTACACCACGGTCGCTGTCAATAAATATGGAGCAATTGTGTGAAATTGATTAATATTCTTGCATAACACATGAATGAATTCATCCCAGTAACGCACTTATTGATAGTATCACTCCATTGAACTCTACCGTACTTTTGCCGCTAATAATTTTATCTAGCCGTTATATCCTATTATTAAATTCTCGTAAGACTAATAAAAGCCATCATTTTTATCACAACTCTGAAAGGTATCCCTATACATAAAATATATATTATAAAAGCTTTAATGCTTCTATAGACACTTGCGGATATCCTAAACACATGGGGGTAGTGAAGCCCCTTGCGCGCATGCGCAGCGGTTGACAGATTGATTGATGGGTATGTCATAACAATATTGTTAACATGCACTATAAATCCATTCGGGAATTAGAGACATAATAAGGAGTCAAAGCCTTTAATTTATTTCACGTGGTGAATTATATTTTATACACTCATGAATTGTATGTTATACACTTATGCACGTGGTGAGTAATTGCATCACAATAATGTGGTAGATCGAATGTATAATTATTCGTATTAAAAGCAGTAATTTTAAATCACGTTTCAACAATAAAATCGTAGATGGATAATTGCTCATCGACCTACATTACATTCACATGGAGAAAAGCTAAAAACTTGGTAGTCCATCATGGCGAAATATTATCCCCAACCTCCCTCCCCTATTTTATAGAATGGCACGGCGCTCATACCCACGTGCTTAAGCTCTTTGACCGCTTCCATTAGACTTACATAGGTATATATTCAAGTCGCGTTTGTCTGCTAGTCTATGAAACTAAAAACAAGCACCAAAGGTAAAGTTAGTAGTAGTATCTGGTCTCGAAGTCAGCTGCAAGTCGTTGCTTCTGGAATAGCTTACTGTTAGTGTTTCTTGCACAAATAAGTACCAGCCGGTTAATGCATAACGCTGGTATAAGCTTTTCCAGGACAAAGCTGCAAGAATATACATCTGAGGCTAAGATATGAAGCGGTAAATGCATGGCTTGTTTGTTCATAGCACCGGAGTCGATTCCGTGTTTGTTTTGTGGTTTTACCTATTGCTTCCGATGAGTTTTTTTTAACTTTCTGTGCCATTTTAAAGCATGCTCGTGTTATATGCACATTATGTGATATGGTACATCAACCGTTGAGAAAAAAAAGGTCTTTACAATAAATGTTGTAATTTGAAATATAGGTTAACAATTTAGTAAGTATCTCATTTCAGGCGTTGAATATGTTAAATCGCTTACATACATGTGTTTCTTCAATACAACACGCATATGGCCATCATCCCAAATCCAGGTAACAATTTAAAATCCAATGTATGAGTCTGGAAAACCCACATGCACACTGTATGTTGCCCAATTTATTAAAGATAGACTTCACTCCAGGTGATGGAATTGCATTAAATGAGCAAACAGAGCACCTTAAAGGTGTGAGTGATGCATTATCCTGTTTTGCAAGCATCTGTGCAATTGCCAGACTTGTGACTGAGCATTCAGGCAGAAAGCAATGTGACTATGCTTGATTTATGGCTTTCAACAAAATGTGCAAATGGTATTCATGACATGTGTAGTCTTCATGCATATAAAGATAGATTGTGCGCCGTACTATATTGTTCACAGTTCATTGACACGCATATGGTTCCAGAGGGAGTAGAACCCGCGACAACTACGTATATCAGCCAGGATTACTGTGTATGAACCCACGGGGACATATTTTTCGCGTGCAGACATTGAAAGTAATATGTAATTATGCACATAATAGCATCCACAATCCGTGATACATCGCAATCGTATTAAAATGTCCATGATACTTTCGTAGAAAATGTTACTTCATTGAAACCCCGTGTCATCAAGTTGATATCAACACCGATATACGATATTAATTAACAAAATGAAGATAACAAACACGTCACCACGAATCACTAATGTCAGATGAAATCTACGCAAAGTCATGAATAATTCGGATAAAATGTTACCTGTATGTAATTCGATATCACCATCCGATAATCGGATGTCATTAAGTGATATCAGATGATATCAAATGATATCAGTCTCCAATAGACACGTTATACGCTCGTCGACCCGTTACTATCATAACCCAGCAATGTTAATCTAGGTTAATACTCGACGTTTTACTGCACTAGGACCCTTCTCATTGCTGTACGGGCTTCGTCAAGGGTTATTCAATATGCAATGAAGTCGGGTCCCCAGAGCAATGCAAACCTTTAATGGTATTCGCATAGGACAACGTTTGTATTCACGTAGTATAACGCCCATGTCACGTAGCATAAGTGTTTATGTGTTAACTGTTGTAGCACATTTTAGCAAATGAATAATGGGTAGACATGAATGAGGTAAACTGTACACATAAAGATGAGGAACTGCATGCATGCACACTTTATTTACAGTGTATATAATACACCACTACTCAACAGCATTATTGAATGGCCAGTAGTCGTTTTGGACATTTAATTAGCTTGATTTGATTTTAATAACGAAGGGTTTCCAAACGTTTAGAATGTTCTCTCTCTTCACTCTCTATTTCACTCTTTCTCTCTCTTCGCTCTCTATCTCTCCCTCTATACATCTCTCTCTATATCTATATATATCTCTCTCTCATGAGAGTAAAACATCGCCCCCACCCCTCTAATCCCCCACCCCCACCACATTCTCGGGCATCAAAGCAGACAGGTATAGACTAAATCAGTTAAATCAACGATAAACCTATTAATTATCACAAAAAGCCACATCCTGGAAAAATTAGCCGAAAACTGTTCTTAACATAAAGATGAGGAACTGCATGCATGCACACTTTATTTACAGTGTATATAATACACCACTACTCAACAGCATTATTGAATGGCCAGTAGTCGTTTTGGACATTTAATTAGCTTGATTTGATTTTAATAACGAAGGGTTTCCAAACGTTTAGAATGTTCTCTCTCTTCACTCTCTATTTCACTCTTTCTCTCTCTTCGCTCTCTATCTCTCCCTCTATACATCTCTCTCTATATCTATATATATCTCTCTCTCATGAGAGTAAAACATCGCCCCCACCCCTCTAATCCCCCACCCCCACCACATTCTCGGGCATCAAAGCAGACAGGTATAGACTAAATCAGTTAAATCAACGATAAACCTATTAATTATCACAAAAAGCCACATCCTGGAAAAATTAGCCGAAACAAGTGAGTTACGGGGATTTATCGACTGGAATTGCCGACATGCTATCGAATTAATTTCTGATGACCGCCTTCTCGCCGGATCAAAGGCAACTCAATCGTCAATCATTGCGAATGATTAATCATATCACACTTTATATTTAGAAGGAGCTTACTCTAAGTGAATATCAATGTGAACATTCACGGATCAGCCACTGGGTTGTGATAATCAGAGTATATACGGGTTCTTCTTACACCGATTTCGATCTTTCACCCGCAGCCAAACACTTGCGGCGATGCTCCATTCGTTTTAGACTACTATACGATGAGTCCGAATGCATGATGAATGATTGGAGCACTGCTCTTTTAAAGATGTGTCCTCATCTGTAACGTTAAATATATAAAGATAGATGTTTCTGAGGCTCTTTGTGGGAGTCTAATAATTTACTACACTGATTCGATGTATTAGAAGTTATATGGAGATTACACGAGAAGCCATTCAGTCGTCGCCTTGAAGGCGCGCGAAGTACTCCGTTATTCCGTTAACTCGGTTGTAATGTATCCCAGTGGAGTAGATGTTAAATTATATTGATACTTGTTCGGAGATAGGATGCTACATGTGTAATACACGCATGAATGTTGGTCTGCTGCATACCTCATGCAATTAAGTAGTTTTAATGTACCGATACGTTATACATTTACTGTAAAATTAGAAACATGAATCAGGTCCCGAGATTACGACGCGTTTTGAGTACGATTTCAGGCTCAAGCTCAAAACCTTGAGTTGAGCATGACTTTCTACTCAAAATACAATTCGTAATCTCTGGACCAAGCATGAAAAGATTCACGAAGGATTGTTTAACTGACTTTGATATAATGTTACAATCGTGTCCAAACCCGCCAATAGTTGAAACCTTATTAAGAACACACAGGAAGTCAATACATTTGAAAGACTATCTGGAAATACAAGCTCTGCACATGCAGAAGGTGCCGTGCATGAGGAATGCTTTCAGATACTGCGTCCAGTTTTTTTCTCTCGCCCCAGAATTCGAGACTTCTACGTGTTCAGGAAGTATAGGTGTAACTTGACCTTGACTGGGTTTTGTCTTATCGTTACGTGCAGCTGTGCAGGGATGGGGAAATTAAAGATACACTTATCTTTCCTAAAATGTAATTTAGAACTAACGATCATTTTAATAGGTCTGTCCCTGCTATCAGTGAGTTGAGTATATATTTTCACGGTATTTTTCAAGTAGATATCGTGTGTAATGGGGTACGCGACATGGCATAGCAGATAATCCGACAACTTTTAATTTCGTAGTTGATATTGGTCGTAACACCTTTAATGATATTACCTACGGTCAAGATATAATTTATGGCGATCAGCAAATCAGCTTCTGACAGTACACCATTGGTCTTGATAATTATAACAATGGGCAGCCACGGAGATCATGCTACTTTCCATTGCCTGACTGTCATACTAATATTACATTATGATATGCATACACATAATCATCCTCGAAACACAGACCATTCTGCCTACTTAACATCGGATTTTAAGTATAGGCAGCAATATTTCAATAATCTGTTTTTCGAGGATGACAAATAGCATGCAAGTATTCTGCTTAAACACAAACTTGGAGGAAACAGAAAGAAATAACACAATCGAGATAATATTTTGAAGTCAAAACTGGGTCGTCATGTGTTACCTACTTATTATTCACCTCTTGTTATATTATGATCATGTCGCCTTTATGTAATAGGGAACATGTTTCTGCATTTTATGTCCTACTTCTGTGCATGTACGCGGCATAAAAATAATAACACACGGCTTTATATCGTACATTACTACTTTGAACCAGAAATATTTTTAAAAAAACCATAATTCTCACGAATTTGTTATACATTATTTTATCAAAACATATTTTATAGGGTGTTTTAATAGTACACTCTTTATAGCAAAACTACCACACACGCAATGCACATCATAACAAGCCTATCAACCAGGTTACTCAATGCCTTTATATCCCTACAAACAAAGAAACTAAAACTCCGACTACCATAAAAATGATGAAGGGAGAAAATATAAATTTACATGCATCAAACAGGGCTTTCAAAGATTTAAATGTATTCAGATTCATTTCTTTGTAGTTTTTCCAATGGTTCAATTTCTATATGTCCTTTAGAGATGTACTAAGCTACATCATGCGTCACAGACATTTGACTCAATTACGTTTTGAATGACTATGCTGTGGACGGTTAAGTCCTGACTAAAAAAAACGATGGTTATTCACTGGCATGACGTCTTCCATATATTTCAAAATGCTGGGTGGTCTTGAACTATAGACAGTGTTGATACGCATCTACATCCCCTCACCGCCGTATATCTTTCGGATGGTAAAATATACATCAATTGACTTGCGAATGGCATATATTGGGATGATTAATCATATTTTATGTCAAGACAATAAACATTTGGGATGAAGTATGGCAGATATGTCGCTATTTGATTTGAAGCATATTCGGACATTCAGGTAAGATGGCGCCTTTTTAGAAGTACCTGTATAATAGATTGAAACGCATGCTCATTCTGTTTGTGCTGGGGTACTTTCATCTACAACGCTGTAATTGCATTAATGTTTACGATTAAATAAATGATCCATCTATGTATAGAATCCAAAGATAAAAATCAACAACCTACCACACAGAATGGGTCAAAATTGGAATTTGGAAAGGATCAGGGGTGATAGTTCACAAAGCGATTATAGCAATAAACATTATAGTTTATTATGCAAGTGTACAACAGTATATATTTCTTACCATAGGCACAGTGCTACTGTTGTTTCGTGAAACTGGTCCTTTATTATACCTTCGCGATTGTGTTGATAAACATATGCCAGGATATGCATTATTCCTAATGGGATAATTACCTCCCTTTGCTATAGGGACGTGGGGAGTCTCTGGAATTATTTCTTATATATCATTCAGGAATGTACGGAGCATCTGCTTCCATTTTCAGGATCTTATATGTGGTGGAGAAAGTTACTTATTTCTGCGACGTTATGAACTAACGGTATATTTCGAATGACACAATAATACCATAATTGTACCTGTGTTCACTGTAAGCTTGTATACTTTACTTTATAGTGGACATACGTTCTTAGATGTTTTATTTGGAAGGAGAACTCACAGTAACAATAGTATTTCCTACGGTAAGACTAACTAACAAGATGTAGCGTGAAGCACAAAACTAAAAAAATTGTTGCATACAGTATATAGACATACTAGGTTGGCAAACATTCCCTCTCAGCATAGAAAACTGTTCTTAACCTAAACTGGATTTTTGATTGATGCGCGGAATCTCATCTTATCACTGTATATTAATAAGCGGAATCCCAGTCTATCCTCCACCGAGATACCGGAAGTCAGATTCTTGTCTATCAAGTCCAGGGTCTGCAGTATACATTTGGTTGCAATACCGATTTGTCTCATCATTCCGCAAACTTCTTATGCACGCAATGAATATATTAAATGAGTCATTTGACATTTCCATAACCTATTATGTATAGCACATATCCCTTCATTCTAAGAGGAGGCAGATATCTATTCTTAATAACCTGAATTCATTTTTTTTAAAGAGACATCAGACGGCTGACGGAAGCATGCAGTACGCACAGAGGACGGTTCCAAGCCATCAGGGAAGGTTGCATTTCTGATGAGGCCTGTCTACGAGTTTACCATTCGTGGGAGAACTCATTATTTCTAAACTGCCTACCTTTCTGTGATTGGTCTCTCACCTGTTAGCAGCCAAGCGTAAACGGGATGCTCCCTTGTCCAGAAGTTTTAAGCAAACAGAACAGTTGGTGTCAGTCATTAAAACTGGGAAAGGGGATTGGGAGCGCATGTTGGTGTGCAACGAAGCACCTGTGTCTGTGATTACTGCTTGAGCATTTACCTGTCTCCCTTAAAATACGCTTTTAGTTAAACTTACTGTTTGTTTCATCTCGTAGATTGAGTATAATTGAGTTAAAAGAAAATCAACAACTGGTGACCATTCGTTTACATTTTATTAAAATAAATCAGGAATTATGGCTTTAATTAAAGGATATTAAATTACTTATGCCAAATTTGTTAGTGATTTGGGTTCCTACTTGAAAATATACTTTATAAATTTAGTTCCACACAGCTTCCTTTGAATAAAGGCATCAGCTGTTTCCGTAAATGAACATTATTTCTGTTTCTTAATAACACTGGAGGCCATAAACCATATTATGTTCCAGAAATACACCAATACCACCTTTAATGCCCCGGTATATTGAAAAGAAACTTCCTTTAAATACCGTTACGGTTATGCATTGCTACACCGTTAAACCGTACACCGAAATTCAATTAATGTGTCGAGTGCACCTGTTTGAGAAACATGTTTTCGTGAGTGAGAGAATCGGTCGGTGCAAATCGCGTGGCAAATTATATGGCCATGCATCACTCAGCTTCTAGTTTATGCTATTATCAAAATGATACCGTTTTAGCACCATCAGCAATTGGTCACACAGATTCTGAAGTATAAAAGTGATATATATTTTATCTAGACATATATTTTAGATTGTATGCGTTAGTACCATGCCACGTGTAAAACAAAAAATAACCGTAATAATTCAATCAACTTTATTTGAAGCAAAATAACTGTCAACGTTACTATTCATTTATGGTTTTAAAAGTGTGTACGCAATCTGCGATATGTCATCCTCTGAAACACATGGTCATTGCGTCCGTTACAGAAAGTAGGGCAGTTATATTGTATCTGTCTCATTGTCCGAGGATGGCGATATACTGGACAGTGTTTTTACATTACAATAGACATGCATGTATCTGAATACAACCATTATGGGAATTATATTTATTACCCCAGCGTGCTCTTTCAAGCCATGTCATAACAAACCGATATGTACCGCCCGTGACATATTGATATCTAG
>JAUTCA010247192.1:2372-13090 GCA_032362005.1 Nodopelta heminoda | reverse complement strand
CTCGTAGATACCAAAACTAGTCACTCGTTTAATAAAAATGGTATCACACGGAAGCTCGTTTAGTATTCTCTATATATGAGAACAGCTGAATTAATGTTACTCGTTCATAAAGATATGTAAATAAATGTATTCTTTGTGTAGCAATTTTTGTGAAATCCCATGACATATGAAATGTAACATGATAGTAAACGGTAGCCATAGTTTGGCTAAAAGTTTTTAAAGTTTGCATAGGAAACTATTCTGTACGTATGGTGAAACCAATAGTCTACATATTGTTATATTTTGTCAACTCAGGAGATATCCAACATGCAGGCAAAACGAACATGTTTTTGATAATTTAACAGATATTCCACATGGAATTGAATTGATGTTTTGCCAAGATAAATTATATAACCGACGGCCTTTTAGGAAATGAAATCCAAAATGCTTTCTTGATTTTATGTCAAGTATTTGACATAAATAAATAAAATAAAATAAATTTGCTTCCAATCGATTGAGGCGACGTGGCGCATCCGGAGACTAGCATATGCATCAATGTTTTTATCATTAAATGTAACAAATCTAGTTTTTCTACTCTTAGCTTAAATGTTTTATTTAAGGTCTGCATTTCCATACCTTTGTCTCATAAGAACAGCTTGTTTCTAGGCACATTATGCATGGCAACGGATGGGAGTTGATGGAGAAGCATTGATTGGGTAAACATGGGCCTTTATTTTCATTGGCGTAATTGATTGCAATGGTGACGTCATTGTTGTTATTTTTTACAAAACTGTTTCGCGTAATTTTAATGAATTTCGGTAAGTAATGGAAACCTTTACGTAGTACAGTGCTCACAGTGAGCAAATAACCTAGATACATTTCTAAAGATAATTAATTAGGTAAATGTAGGGTTATGAACCCTGCAAATTAAACTTTGTAATGACATTTCTACATTTTTATCTCGTATGTATTGAAATCTCTCATGGTTTAAATTACCATGGTCTGTGTACGTGCATTTCTTGCATTACTATATATTTGCACCAACTATATTATTAAAATTGTAAATGAGGTGATGAGTGAAATAAGTGCTTAACTTTTGTCTGATCCTGTTGATTTTGAGTCAATAAAATACGTTAAAATCAATTCAAACAATGAGTTCAATGTCAATTATGCATCAGTTGAAACATTTTAATGTCAATTAGGCTTCAGTTGAAACATTAAAAAAAATAAAAATAAATAAAAGAATAAAAAATAAAAAAAACCAACAACATTCAAATGTCAATTAGGCATCAGTTGAAACATTTTAATATCAATCAGGCATCAAGTGAGATATCGAAGAATACTTTATACTCTCCTTGTCGAGGACTCTTGTCAAGGACACTTGTCAAGGAGACATGCAGTTCTCTTGACATTTCATATTTTTACATGATTGTTTTTTACTTTTTGAAGGAAAGATTTCAAGGATTACACTATCACAGTCAGCGGTTACTGTGCCTAACTGTTGATAAACAATTTGGATTGTTTTATTCCAGTGCTCTATGATGCATTGACGTGTGATAATAAGCATTTTAATATGTTACACATAATCTTATTCAGCATATCTACTATTGGCCTTTAGATCGACATGGTAGTGATATCATGTCATTGAGTCTTCATCTTTGATCAAATCTGTTTACTAGGTCAACCACTTGTGATAGTATTTATAAAACACACCACTACGTGAAATTTGGAAACGCTGTTGCAGAGATATGGACATTTGAACAACGAGAAACATCCATTCCTGCTCTACAAGCGACTCATGCCATACAAATGCCGGTCTTTGAGATGCATTGGAAGGGCATAACATGGATTACGTTAGATTAAATAAACACGAGTTGCACAATGCTTTCGTTGTCGGTATTTTTGTTTCAATATTAGATGAGCAGGGATGGTAATTCGCATGTTAAATATTGAACATGCACCGACACGGACAAGCATGTCGAGTAAGATGTCCCATGTCATACGTAAAACAACTAGGACATAACTGCTGTATACTGTAGTCATTATGTTGTAAAGACTTCGAGATTTAATAATGTGTCTTTTAAAGCACATTTACGAAGTTGAGTCTTGTTCTTCGTATACTTCAATGTAATATTTATAGAGAACACGATATCAGTTTGTCATTGTAAATGTACATATTTGTAATTAATTAATTGTATTCTGCAGTCAAACAGCCAAAACGTCCAACATTGACCGAAACATTTATAAACACGCATGACAGTCCATTCGATATAAAATGCAGGATATTCTCACAAATGAAAAAAATAAACCTGTATACTGGAGGTTAGATCAATCATTTGCAAATGGAATTAGAACCCGTTATCGCGTAAATTTAACCTTTCAATATATCATCACTTACCGAAATTCCATTATTTTGGACTATAGTTGATTACGGATTTGACAGCTCCTATCAAAAATCCATATAAAACATATCTGACAGTTGTGGTTTGATCAATAATCTGCATTACTTGGTATGTATATCTTACAAATGAAGTAGAATTTCTAGTATTAGTCAATATTAGTAATCATAATATTCGTGGAAAACAATAAACATGTCAACATATTGACCTGAAGTTATAAATCAGAAAAATATCACATTACTTTTTCCCTAGATTACAAAATACGTTATAACCAATACAGTCTACGACATCAATGTATCTCCATAGCTCTAATTAGGCTCCTCGTAGCTGATATAGTGCGTGGCTCAGCGAGTCAATCTAGTCACGTCTACATCATAAACTGGCTTTATTCTCCACCTTTCGACATGTTTAATTGCCGTCGGTTTATAGACTACAGTAAGTAGGGACCGGAGTCGGGTTCCGGCCTTTACCAATACCTTCTTATGGTACTCTGGTCTCACGTGGAACTAACGTTGAGACATAACCAGCATTTTACTACTGAGACCAAAGCATCCCTTCATTTATCCCGGGCCTCAAAGTAATGGACATCTCTAATATAGTAATCCGCACGGTCGAGGGATCTAGCTAACTACAACAGACTGAAGCACGTGTTACTGAATGATGACATCCGAGTTGACCACAATCCAGTACTTCCGCTCTTGCGCGGTGCGTTCCAATATCTCACCTCTGGTCCTGTGAGTGGATCGTCGATACCTTAACAGCTGATCGAAAGCTTTCCTATGTCAAGCCCAATTGCAGACATTTTTGTAATCTAGGTAGATTAAACAGTTGTCTAATTCCTTCCAACGAACTATCGGTTTAACCTTTCAGATACCTACCTTTTACACTCGTGCCTTCACGAACGCTGGTGAAAGAACAGTGCAATGAGATGTTTTTTAAATGGTGACATATCATATGTCGAGGACATGCTATAGCTGGTATGTTCATTCAGACGCTAAAACGACATCCGACTTTCAGTGCATATGTATGTGCTCACCCACACACAACTACAAGCATGCACGTAGGATTCCTGACAAATGCCACGCGACGCTGAAGTTCTTGCAGTAAGAATCATGTCATTGCGTGAGTTTTTGTCATCTTTCTGCTGTTTGTTTCCTGTAAGGAGACATCGAGCTTTCGCTTGGAAGATCCGGGGAAGCGATTCGTGAACGCGTGTTAGGCGGAGATTCCCAGCATGCGGTGGGGGCAATTGTACACATACTTTCTGCGTTGCCTGCGACATCATGAGTATAATACAGCCGTTTGAAAAGTGATCACAGTTGGCCTGGGAGATTAGGATTAAATGTGCCGACGTGGTGTGAATAACTTGTACAAATTCATTCTTTGAATATTTAACTGCAGACAAATGTACTATAGGAATAATAGAGATGTATTTTGGCAATTTCTGAGGTTATTTAAATAGCTAGCTCCGCAATTTTTAGCCTACTCAAATTATACCTCCTTTATACATTACTGTCCTCCTCTACAAGGAGAGTTCCGTAACGAGAGTAGATCTTTTCTATATTTCTAATCTCTTCTCTCTCTCTACCCCTTTCTTCTATTTTTTCTTTCTTTCTTTTCTCCTTTCTCTCCCCCTCCCCACTCTCTCTCTCTCTCTCTCTCTCTCTCTCTCTCTCTCTCTCTCTCTCTCTCTCTCTCTCTCTCTCTCTCTCTCTATCTCGCAGTTACATCCTATTGCATTTATGTCCCAGAGTTTTTTTGCAAACGATAACTTCCGTCTTTGCTCATGAGCCCATGTCAAGATAATCTCACAGCGACTGACATAAATTCATTTACTGACAAACTCGGACAACTCTTTGATTAAGAATACGTCACATGCCTGTCTAACCAGTTTCCGTTTTAAAGTGTCTTACCGCGACCAGACAGAAGACAGTCAGAACTGTTCACTCACGTTCTATAGTGTTGAAAGGTACTGCCAGAGTTACGGACTTGGAAGCACTGTGGAACGCGTCACTTTTCGGTACCATTATACCTGAGAGGTTTATTTCGGATTCCTCTTGGCAGTTAATCAATACCTCGGAATTATGGTTTCCATCCAGAGTTCTCTGCCCCTACTTACGGCTTTCTTATAGAAGGCAGTCGGCCGTTGTCGTAAATCTAATTAAAACTAAATCTAAGTTCGTTTCCCCTACTCCGGTGTTGAAGTTTAACGAAGCAAAATGTAATTTTAATTATATTACAGTTTGCGGCCAAAGTTGTGGGTATAGGGACATAGAACCCGAACTGAGCTAAGGATTCAATACCCCAAGGTTTCTCTGAAGGAGAAAATACCATATCTCATTAGTGCCTGCTGTCTAGCGTCCCCTGACCATTCCCACGTCAGGAGTAGCTTGTGGGTCTGCAGGGAACTCCAGGGGAATCTCAGGCTATCATATGGATTCAGGCGATACGGACATGACTGAGAAAGCGATCTAGCCCGTGACGTCGGCAATAGACGGTATTTTACTCTAATCCTCACCGCAGACAATCCTGTATTCATAACATAACCAATCCAGCCAATCCTGCACAGGGGCTCCACCATACATACGTATACGCTGGAACACTTCAATGTTTATAATTTCCTCTTTGGCCATGAACATTGCTGTGTACGTGTGTGCATTGATAGTGTGGTCTCATATATACAATAGGAAATCAATCAATGCTATATAGAGATAAATATAAGTTGTTACTATATAGGGTCAAAAAGACCATCTTCAACGTTGATAATTGGTTATTGTATCTGCAACTTCTGTTTCAAAGGTCATAAGATGTCTTAGATGACGTCAAAGGTTGGATACCATCATTAAAATCATATCCGAAACTGATGCTCAAATAATTTAGAAATACGCGAGTTAAAGGTTGTCCAATTGTGCAAAAAAGTGAAACTTTGAGCTCTGAATCATCTGATATTAGTTATATTGCAGTTTTCAGAGCTGTAATTAGTCTAATATCCACACATGAATCAGAGGACGATTCTGTAGATGCTCTAGAGTTTCTGTATGGATGGCGTACACCCACTCTACGTCTTTGATCGGGAAGGAACGCATAGGATCCGAAGTGTGCTCAAGTTTAAACATTCTTGTTTGCGCATGCTCTCTTCGGCTGTATTACCACTTCCGTGTAAAATGGGACTTGGAGATATTCTGCCGGTAACAGAATACAAAAGTGTGCCTGCTATACTTGGATATCTTGGAGATCTTACCGCCAGACAATGGTGCTAGAACTATTGGTCAGGGTGGGGATATGGCCAGATGATGTTATGAAAAGGCTTGTCAAGAGTTCCACGTATATATGTTGAGGCTAATAACACGCCTCCGACATCTACTGCAGAACAGGGCCCCATTTCACGAAGCTCTCGTATCCAATACGACTCCAGTCTCATTCAAATCAGTTCGGAAACTGGGGCCCTATTGTCGAAACGTGTTTACGAACTTCTTAGCCTAAGAACAGTTCGTAGCCATACTATAAGAATCGTTAAGATTGTCGTACGATCGTACGAACGTTTCGATAATAGGCCCCCCCTGATGCTCAGATATCTGAACCCGCTGAGAGTCGGCTTCGGCAGAAGAATGTCAAACAGCTATGATTTTAATCAGATCTTTACGACATCGTAGTATAGCTCTCGCATAAGTGGTAGCGATACTACGAGATGACATATGAGAGTGTAATGGTCGTGTAGTGAATACGAGAGCTTAATGAAATGGTGCCCAGTGTCCTAGCCGATATAGACATACAATCAGCCTCAGGCTAATATATACTAATCTATAAAACATTTGCAAAAAAAATACCGAGGAGAACTTAATGTCCGTGAAAACCAACTGCCACCAGCATCAGAAGAACACTGTCTATTCAGATGCAACTTATTGAAGACATGGATGGTGCCGCGCTGATGTGTGTACTTGTAAGATCAATCTCTTGAACTGCATATACATGGAGATTTTAAAGGATTATGTATGAATTTGCAAGAGGCCCATTCCCCAGCCACCCATACATACGATACGAACACGTTGAGCAGGAAGAGACCAAGAGGCCTATTCTGAGGATTCTCCAAACGATTTTACGATCGTACACAATGTTAACGATTCTAATAGTATGGCTATGAAGTTAGTAGGGGTGTTTCGAGATTTGATCCCCAGTTATTTCACTTTCTATTGATTGATTATTGTATCTGTAACTTTTGATTCAAAGGTCATCAGTTGTAAATTATTAGGCTTTAGCATATAGTTGTCTATAGCTCAAAAGAACTATCTGTCCGATTGTAAAATCTTTATAACTAACAAAAACAACTTTGCTATTCTAAAATATTTGTATCCAACTATAGTTGAAAACTTTCAACAGCGCATATAACACGTGTAAACTGTGAATGGCGGTCTTTTTCAATTCAAATGGAATCTATGCATATGGAATCTAGTACTATTATTAGTACGTTTTCTTTAAAATCTTTTACAAAGTTTGATTAGCTAGTTTCTAAGTATTTGTTTTAGCACTGTTAAAATTCGCGATAGAAGACAATTAGCATATTATGTCAGTTTGACCTCCCAAACTAATGCCATCTAAACTCGTATCCATATAATTGGTAGAATGCATCGCAGAATCTATTAGTACTGGTATAGTTTTATTCCGTGCATGTCTAAAGCAAATTAGGAAAGTAGAATTTCCTAATTACATTGGGAATAAATAGGTTCGGCACAATGTGATGTCTGGTCTGGGTTTAGATCCCACTCAGGTGTTCGCTAAACATAGAACATGGACATATATTTATCGATAAAAAGGTAATTGAATCAGTGACATTTTTTAAAAGGATACACATGGAATTGAAAAATCAAATGAATTCGAAATTGCACATCTTATCGACCATGCACTTAATCAACAAAAATCCATCTGTTATTTGTTTCTTTTTTCTTTCGCGAGCAATTTTCATTTTTATACTTTTAACATTTACCCGTACTGACGCTGGCTAATGAATAAGGAAATGCACACGGCGGGATTAAAATGCATAGGGCACGAATCGTGATTGAATCCTTTCAATATTCATAGAAATACCACGCACTTTCTCCAAATAGCTGTTCAGAAGCGATATCAAATTTGACATATTGCTGTAAAACGCAGTTACAAATTACGGAATCAAAATTGGGATATAATGTTTATGGGGGCTCCAACGTAATGGGATTCTGCGTGGAAAGGACACTCTTCTGTATTTGTATCCTGCATTAGCTTTCAGGAAGACGTCATCCACTCAAATAAAATAATAAACTGTATTCTATATTAATAATTTGTCATGTTTTTATTTTTGTTTTATATTTATAGTTTAGAATCAATTGAAATGTGCAATATGACAACATGTTAATATACTGTGTTATATTATATTAATAATTTTAGTCTTATTTTTATATTTTTGTTTTACATTTATAGTTTAGAATCAATTAAAATGTGCAATATGACACATACAAAAATAAAATATACTGTGTTATATTGTATTAATAATTTTAGTCTTATTTTTATGTTTTTGTTTTACATTTATGGTTTAAAATTAATTGAAATGTGAAATGTGACATTTACAGTATCATAAATAGTCTACATTACATATCAGTTCTACTGTGAGAAATCTTATTCCTGTCTATAATATATACTCATTTAACGGACAATGAATACTGCTTGTCGTAGAATATGCTTTTGTACTGAAAACATTTTATACATGGTATGATAAATATGACAGATATTGCAGCAAACTTGATATTTTAATATTCGCAACAGTAAAACTGGATATATAGATCTATACATGAATAACATATTAACAATTAGCAACATAAAAATTAAAGTTATTTTGTCTTGTCTTGTTTTGTTTTGCACAACAATTTGTAGTGTGCTTAATTGTATTATTATATTATCAACTGTACATTACTTGCATTGTGCGTACTATAATGTAAATATGCCGTTCGTCTAAGCAAGCCATACAAACAGGTTACTAAAATGCTATAACAATACACTGCGAATGTTTTTAGGCCAACTGCGAATGGGCCGGGGATATTTACATTGTTCGAAATAAATCTAAAACTAAAGAAAGACCGGTCTTTGAAACTGTTGGGGAGTTGTTTCCAAGCCACATGGGACATCAGTCGGTATGAAGCCTATTCCGGGAGCCCATTCTTCTCGTAAACGTCTTATATTCACCAGAAACATATTTAGCCTCCGTAAGTCTGCAAGATGATACAACGTCTGTGACCAGGGGTGCGTTCAAAGTCACAAGGGCTGAGTAAGCCGCTTAACTAAACTGGTTCCATGTCCCTGCTACGGTTCATGCGACTCCTGAGACAGTGCCTAGTTTGGTAAGCCGATTGCAAGCCGCTTGCGTCTTTGAAATGCCACTTCATGCCACTTACGTTCAGATCTGGCCCCGAAACTACGAAACTATATTTAATTATTTTAGTACCATTTCATAGTCAATTAGTTGGCTGTTCATGAATCCCGGAAGTTTTCAAATACATTTTGTTTAAAAAAATTAATTAGTCAATTAAACGTTGTTGCTTTTTCCACAAATCCCCATATCAAGTTTGAGCTTGAGCATGACATTGTAGTCAAAATGTTTCGTACACCCCATGGGGTATAACTCTTGAATAGACAAAATTAATACGAAATGTTTATGACGTCGACGTTCATTTTGCTGGTCTCGTGCGACGCTGTTGTAGGCTACAACTATTGTAACGTCAACGTTTTCTATTGTGGCGGGAGCCCAGCTACAACTATTGTAGCGCTACAAGAGCGTCGTGCAACGACCTCCTGGCCCCCGTTGCACGATGCTCTTGTAGTGCTACAATAGTTGTATCTGGGCTCCCGCCACAATAGAAAGCGTTGACGTTACAAAAGCGTCGTGCAACAGGCTCCTGGACCCAATTGCACAACGTCATTCACGGCACGACGATGTGGCACATCACTTTCTAATTCCTCATTAAAGCAGATGCTATTGTTGGTGATACCTGGTACCGCCAGACCGCTGTACAAACACCGAGGAAGGGTTACGACCACCACGCTGCTTAGAGCTTTAAGAAGCCGGTCCAGAAAAGCTCGATCTTTAGTCAACACCGTGTTTGCTCGTACTCGGAATCCCTCTCTCAACTCGCTAATGCTGTTTACTAACGACAACGTCGACAAAGCATGGAGAAGAGATTATTTGGAAGTCTACTGGCACAGTTAGTAGAAAGATGGTAAATTAGAACCCGACCTTTTAGTCGGATTCTGCTGTAACTATGCCGTGGTGACCACGAGACGGGCCGACGCACCGGGAATCTGGAGGGGGCTAGTGTAGCGGGACACCAGTCTAGCATCCGACGTTAGACAAACAAACAAACAAACAGTTACATTTTCACCAGGAGAATCATTTGATAGTGACCGACACTGTATCTAGGATGCTAACAAAAGTGCCCGGATCATGAAGTCGCTTTGACCGTGGACTTACTTGCCTACAACTAATCAAAGCTATGGGTAAGTTCTGCTTTTTTTCTGACGATGGTATACTACTACTATAACACCTAGGTATATAGAATGGACCTTTATTACACTATCGTTACAGGCATGCACATATAGATAGGCCTACATGGATGTGACAAGACGCTTTAACAATACACAGACGTACATACACACACACACACACACACACACACGCGCACGCACGCACGCATGCGCGCGCGCACACACACACACACACACACACACATGGAAATAGAAAGTTGAGGAGACAGACAGACATACAGACATACGTATACATGTATATAGATTATTGTATTCACTATATACTTCACATTGAGTTTAATTATAGATGTGCCTAAAATATAGCACTTGTATTTGTGACTGCTTATAAAATAACTTTTAGAAAGCTGGAGAAAAAATTCCTTGTTCAAGTAATAATCGTAATACTGATACTGATTAACATCGCATTTAATACTAATTTGTTAGATGCACTGCATTGGTCATATAAATGTATATCGATTACTGAAACCGATATCTCTTATCACATGCCTGGTATAAACATGTTTAACTACAGACACATAATACTCAAGACTCCTTTAGCTCTAACGCGTATAAATATCGTATTAGGTGTGAAGATGATAGACGGGATAGGGTTAAATGTCTATCTCGAGTTCCTCATTACCGGAATCAGAGCGACAATAGAGGCATTGATGTTCGCCAGATCTCGGCGTTCTGCTCGTATATCTGACACGTGCTACCATTCCTGTTATATGATTTTCCCGATCAAATTGTCAGTTATTCAAACATTTATTCATGGTTTGATACGAGACGACCGGG
>JAUTCA010247081.1:2746-13092 GCA_032362005.1 Nodopelta heminoda | reverse complement strand
ATTTCGCACGTTTCGGTTAGATTACAATGTTCCATTTTTTTGCGTTCAAATATATTGAGTTGAAATACAAATACGGATCTGTTTGAATATTTTTTTGTATTCAATTTCTAATCTTTTAAATGTAAAATATTACACTTTTTTACAATTACATATTCCTAGATGATATTTAGGAAATTTATTTTCCATTTGAGAGTAAACATGACCTACCGTATATAAAAAAACAACACGATAACATGCTGAAGATAAAATAGATAAAGCATCAGGTAATATTAACATGAAAAAGAAAATTAATTATGTGAAATGTTCATGAATATGACACTTTTCTGTTAATCCCTATAATCATTGCAGCGCCATAATATTATTATATTAGAACAAATTCCACTTTGTTCTTGTTACTGGTTATTCATGACCGACTGTGATAATTCAAGATGATATAAAACACAAAGTAGATGTAATAAAAGTTTGAAAAGGTTAACATAAAACATAATACATTAAAACCAGCTTTAAAACCTGCTTGACTGACAGCTGATATCAATCAAATGTCAATGTTGACATCCACAATACAGAAACATACATGAGGATTTTATTCCAACTTTAACCTTTGCAATATTCAGCCATGAACAGTTCTGGCCAACAAGAAATGTCAAATCAAATCAAATGGATGACTAATATTATAGCCGATGGTAGATACATTTAGTGGGGTTTTATTTGGCAATAATAAAATGATATGGTGGGTCAAGCTCAATGATGATGTGTTTGACCCTCTCCATGTTGGAGGCAACCAGAAATGCCCAAATAAACTGTCTGTGTCTTTTAATGCAGCAGGGAGAGGGTTAATTTATACTGAACCAATGGGTATCATAATGCACATGACATCATCAAAGGGTCAATTTTATAAAGTTTTACAATGATTAGACTATCAAGTCTCAGGGGATGAAAGTAAAATAAAATCTAAAAATTATATATTACTATATCTATCTATAAGTCATATTGATTTGTATTGATATTAATATAAACGAGCTGCTGAAATGCTTTGCCCTTGTTCTCCAGAAATCTAGAATTGTTCGATGTGCATACATGTTTTTTTTAATAGGAGTATTTGGGTGAGAAGGTGTGAGTGAGTGAGCGAATATGGAGTTTAACGTCCAACGTCGTTGTGGGAATCTTTCACCCATTTGTGACAAGAATAAGTTGTGGCACAGCCTAGGTTTACAATAAACAGTGCATTGTAATTTCCATGAGAGGATATTATTCGAAGATTGAAAAGTTCATAATTATAGAAATTATATGATTAATAAATGCTGCTTTTGCCCCCCCAAAAACACCCACAAAAATAAATAAATATAAACTATTACTTTAGTATTTTATTAGCTTATTTTTCACTAAACAAAATGCAATAAGTAATATATATTGGTAATATTTATTTACATATATTTCAAGCCTATCAATCAATCATATTATGGAGACAACAACAAAAATGACTGATATTAGCAAATGAGGAAATAGTATTAATTTTCTTCCTTGTTGAATTCTCTTATTACCACAATAATCATGATAAGTACGTACACCAGATTTATATCTCATTATCTGGCTTACACAGGAACCAGACTAAATTGACTGAAATCAACATGACACCAGTGATTGATCCGTGTTGACAAACAAAACACATCTGTTAATGTTATGATTTACACAATGCCAATGACAAGTGGAGATGGTAATGTGGGTTTAACCTTTTTGGTGCTATAGGCAACAGGTAATGCTCTCCAGGGTATCATTTCTCGAAGCTCTCTTATCCGCTAAGAGACCATAGCACTCTCTTAGCATTGTATTAGCTATCTTGGCAAAGAGAGTGCTATCATACATTCATAACATTTACCATCATTAGATCAATTTTTACCATAGTTGATATTCCATAATGAATACATTATCAATAACAACACACATGATTGTCACATTCATAAATGCTATTTTTATACTAAATCATAACATTAATAATAACGAGAAAAATTATCAGTAAACACCACTTCAAGTTGGATTATGACGTATAGATCTACATTTATAAATAATATTTTAATACTAAATAATAACATTTAATATAAGAGTGAGAATGCAATTTTCTAGGTTAATTGATTGATTGAATTGGTGCTTTACGTCACAGCGGGAATATGAATAGATCGCTAAACATCAGTTTAACTTTGAGATGGGCAAAATTAAACGTAACCAAACAGTGATCAGTGGTTAGGACGCTATGATTATGATTGACAAATGAAATGGACAAGCATTGGTTGCCACTCTGCCTGTTGTAGATTGCAGATCAAGGCAGATCGATTTCCCCCAACACACCCACTGGAAAACTGACGCTATAAATAGATTCTGGTAGCTTCATAATTAACACATATCTCTGTTACAATGAACAAGGAAAATCTGCAGTCAATAATCACATTAGTATCAATCACTTGGTTATTTAAGACAGATATTGTTTACTATGAATGGCACGAACAGTTTGCATGAGAAAATTTAATCAATTTGTGATGGATTTTCACATTTAAAAAATAAAATAATATTGCTCTCTCTCTCCTTCTCTCTCCCCTCTCTCTTTCTTGCTCTCTCCTTATCTCTCTCTTCTCTCTCTCCTTCCTCTCTCTCTCCTTCCTCTCTCTCTCTCTCTCTCTCTCTCTCTCTCTCTCTCCCTCTCTATCTCTCTTGCTCTCTCTCTCTCTCGCTCTCTCTGTTGTTTGCTTGCATGTATATATATATATATATCTTACTATTAACCACAATATCCTGAAGGCAACTCTATATGCCCAGTACGTGATTAATATAAAAAAAATCGAACAAAGAGTCATCCATCCAACAGGGACAATAAAAAAACTAATCACATTAAACACATTTTATTTTAATAAAGACAAACAAGAAAGTCCGCCCCAATGTCTCACAGTCACAACATCAATATTTTTTTGTCTCAACTTTAAAATAAAATACAATTCTTCCTATTATATATTAATTCTCCAATTTCTACTTTGGCATTTGGGACAGCAACCGAATAATAAAATGAGAATAACCCGAGATCTTCAAAATTTATTTCCTGTTACAGAATTATATATTATGACACAAGCGTATATATCTACATGACAATACTTCATCAGGATTGAGCCATATCTTCACAGAGTTAATAATAACCGCGGTGGATGACCTACATACAATAAATAAACCACCGCATTTTGTCAATAGCCTAACCTAGGGGTCATATAATGAAAGCAGCCCATATTGTTCTGGTCTATATAAATGCCTGCAATATGTGGTAATGTCGTAACCCCGGGATATTTATGTCGCTTTCAGTTGGCCAGATAATTGTAAACTAAAATCTATGGGGAATATTGCATATAATTATTGTCTTATCTATGTATAAAGGTATGTTGGTTTTGCATAAAATAAATTTGAAACAAAAATCTAATAATAAAATAAAATATTTGGGAGAATAAAAGTGTAATTTATATTATTATTGATTGTAGTAATTTTTACTAGTTCAGAAATAACGAGATACATATTTTATTATAATATTTTATTATAATTCATGGGTAATGTATTAATAGAAATAAATACAACTAAGTTATTATATTTATTTACTGGGTACTGAGCTAGCCATGTATATAATATTGGCAGCAACAGTGCAGCTCATATAAAACCATTGATACACCCTGTGAAGAAAACATTGTATGATTAAGCCCTGGTTTCTCCCAAACCAGTGACCAAATAAAGCAATTCAACATGAAGTCAACATAACTGGATAACAGATGTGCAAATGAGATTGATCAATAGCCCAGGGCATTGGCGCTTCCACAGAAACTTTAGCATCTACTGCTTTGGCACCAACTACTTTAGCATATATTACTTTAGCATCCACTATTTTAGCACCCCTTGCCTTAGCATACAAGTTAATTTAGCATCGAGATTACATCACACTTCTAATTAAATCAAGAATTATGAAAAAGTACTTTGGTATCTGCTACTTTAGCACCCACTACCTTAGCATCAGCTACTTTAGCATTCACTACTTAAACAACTACTACTTCATAGTGCAAGCGTTTGCAAACTTGTTGAAGACATTTGACACAAGTAAAGAAACTCATTATTTCCTATTGCAGATACCACAAACATCGATCGTAGGTATTTGCATTGCCGATACCATTTGATAAGCTCTTTGTCATATTCCGTCAAGGCTTCTATCCGAGTGGTATATGAAATCGCTATTAATAAAAATATACTTTTATGATAGTTGGCAATTTGTGTTTGCTTGTGGGATGCTTTTATACATTGATCTACCATAAGTAGAACATTGTGAGAACATTAGGAATACAAATAACAATTATCTAGAGATCTAATCTAGAGATCTCATTGAAAGATCCCCTTACAACATTGTAAATATTTTATGATTGTTTTATGTAATTACAAAAAAAAGAAATTGGTTAAAAGAATAGTTTGTGGAAATCTAATTTGTAACAATAAGGATAAAAATACTTCTGAATGCATATTGATATTCAAATAAAAGTTACAACTAGGTTAATAGTTGTCAACGTATTACTAACCCTGTAAACATAAACGTTGGCATTAGTCATTGTATAATTTTGCCATTTAATCCTGAATTATACATGTACAAGTCACCATTATGACTGATGTTATTCATGCTGTTGCTTGGAAGTTTGGCAATGAAAGTTTAAATGTTGGTCACACAAGTCAACATAACATAACATAGCACCGAGCATTGTCAGTTTCAATACTCAACAAAAATGTAACTATTTATTTTTTCACAGCTTATGGTTTATCTCAACACTTGAGATTTAAAGTAATGTAGCTAACCCTTTAATATATATTTTTTTAAATTAAATTTTTTGTTTTTTTTGTTTGTGGTTTTCATCCAATCAGTATTTGCAAATTACTTTTTATGTCAATAGCACAAAAATGCAATATTCTTACGTTGTCACTTACCGCTTGACGACTTTGGGCATACTTAATGTCATTAAACTCTTCAGGTCACAGCGACCTAGTGCCATGATTGATAGCAGCTATTTTTCTGCATTAGCTGATAAGATGATAGGACTCAGAATTAATAATAAAAATCAATATGCATATGAAACAGAAATTTAAACCAAAGGCATTATTTGCACCACAGTGGTTGTCAATTATATGCAATTATCTTATTTAAAATAACTAGTAAAAACAAAAAATATGGGAAAAGCTTAATGTAACAATGTAACTTTTCTGTTTCCTAATTCTAGATAATTATGGTTACCGTACCTAAAAGGTAATAAACTATATTCGTTTAGGAAGACACTGTGTGATTTATTATAACTTTTTCTTTATTTTAAAAGTTTAATATTTCAAATGATTGGAACAAGGGTGAAAAATATCTTGAAATAATATTTTAGAATACTTGTAACAGATATTTTTTAAAAAGAAAGAAAAATTAGAAACTTGAAACTTGATCCATGATGAAAGTACCGTAGTCAGAGACCACATGCATTCTGCAGTTAGAATGTTGAGTGGTTTATGAAGCAAGCTTTAAGCAAACCATGGAAGCATATGTGAAACTAAATTCTACCACCACTGGATTGCAACCTAAACAGTCGACACACACCTTAAAAAAAAGGGGAATGCTGCATCCAATATTCACCACAAAATCTCGAAATCTACACAGTCACTTTCTGGCAGAGAGATTACATCACACTTCTAATTAAATCAAGAATTATGAAAAAGTAAAGACATTGCAATGATTGGGTGGTAAGATTGCTTTGTGAAATCGCGGCCCAGACAAGATATACACTTGCACAACCCCACACTGGGAGATGGAACTCATTATAAAGTGCACCGGTGTTACAGAAATCATGTACGGTATACAGTTAATTGCAGCATACAGAGAAATACACCTTGCAAGGTCAAATGTTAACTTAGAATGTATGCAATACACCTTGCAAGGTCAAATGTTAGCTTATAAAGTAATACACCTTGCAAGAGTGCACCAGTTCCAGAAATCATGCAGCAAATGTTAGCTTACAAAGTAAAACACCTTGCAAGGTCAACTGTTAGCGTATAAAGTAATACACCTTGCAAGAGTGCACCAAAGTTCCAGAAATCATGCAGCAAATGTTAGCTTACAAAGTAATACACCTTGCAAGGTCAAATGTTAGCTTATATTTAGTAATACACCTAAACAAGGTCATATGTCAGGCAATAAAGTAATACACCTTGCAAAGTCAATATTAAACTTGTAAGCTTAGAAAGTAATACACATTGCAAGGCCAAATGTTAGCTTAGAAAGTAATACACTGATCAAGGTCAAATATCAGATTACAAATTAATACACATTGCAAGGTCAAATGTTAGCTTAGGATGTTGCAATACACCTTGCAAGGACTAAGCTCATTGCAGCTTCCAGCATGGAAATGAACTTTTCTATTTTTTACTTTGCAAATCTAGCCATAATATTTGCAAGTGTCTAGATATTATTCTTGAAATCTTTTAAATTCACTCTTTACGTACATCATTAGGAAATTCAACCAACACCCATCCTATTTGTAATAGCGATAACCATAAATTGTTCATAAAAAAGATTTTGTTTACTTCTCACTCTCAGATGAAACATTCTAAATAATCTTTTAAATGTTTTGACTTTTTTTAAAAATTGGAAAAATATAGAAGCTGAACAAGCATGAAACCATTACAATGTAATGATTTTCATCAATACTAAAACACTGACCATCTTTAAATGCCCGATACAAATATTTTGTTCAAAGAAACATAAATCATCTTCAACATGCTCAAGACATATCATCAATCTAAAAAATAAGGATATATATTTGTCAGATAATATTGAATTTGAAGGCTATTTGCAGAGACAAAATGAGTGGTTTTGGTCAAATAGCCGTTACGTAATTCACCACCCATTCCTAATTCTCTTCATACAGATTCATGTAATCAGTGTATACCCTCGGATGTCAAAATAAGAGCAGCTCTTCTCCGATAGGTTATTGATGTTTCCAGCGCAATCTTTCTGCCGGTTGCACGGAGTGTGATCCATATTACTGGCTGCAGATATACCACAGAAATAATTCATTGCTAAAACAACTTTTTGGAATTTTTACACCACCCTGTACTCAAAATAGAAATATAAAATATTCAGATGAGAAAAATTAATATTGGTGTTCATCTTATTTTAATAATAATCTTAATATATTTTCTGGTAAGTGCTCAGAAAATATAATATTGTAGTCACTGTATATTGCCTTGAGGCATAAGGATAATTTATTTTTAATTGCACTTTACAAATCTTCTCTGCTAAGTCTGATATTACATTTCTTTTGAATGCTTTATACTATCATATATCATCATGACATTCAATTTTTGCTTCAACCCACTCCTTTTTAAAAGCGACCACGAATAAAAAAAATTAACACAATTATCCCATTTAGTTAATGCATGTTCGTTTTGCGTATGCTGTCAATAATCTGCAATTCTGAAATCTGTGACATTTTTCGTGACAGATAGCCATTGTGTAGTCATTGTGAAAATACTGACATACTTGCTTTCTCCCCCCCCTTCCCCCCTAACGACCCACCTCCTTTCACTCTCCACCCCCCACTCCCCAAACCCTTCCGTATTCTAAACAGGATTCTAAGCATGCAAAAGAGACATTTGTTACTGATTGTGTTACCAGTATATATCAGTTACCGTATTTAATCATGCCCACATAGCCACAATTTGATCTGCTTGACTAGAACAATACAAAACCGGAAAGTTTTCATCAAGTTCCTGAGGATCCGCAGAAATAACATTAGAAATAACATTAGAAATAACATTAAGCTATGCACACACAAAAACAGAAAGAAGAAAAAAATATTTTTTTTAAAAAAGAAAGAAAAAAAAAAGCACAAATCAAAAAGATTGCAAAATAAGAAAAGAGAACCTTTCAGGACAAAGACAAAATATTAAAAACAGAAATACATTATGAAATGAAAATGCAAAACAATACCCAGCATAACAAAATAATGAATTGCACTTGATATTAATTTCACTACACATTTTGTGTATTTAACCTTGCAGCACTAACCACAATACCGACTGGCGGCTGCTCTGGTTGTCAGCAGTGCTGAGGAGGCTAATGATTACTTTCAATGTACATATAGTTGTGGGTTAAATCTGAGGTGATAAAAACCAGATTGCTTATTACGCCTGACTGGTGGGGGAGGAGTGAGAGGGAGGGAGGGAGGGAGGGAGGGGCGGGGACACATGAGGGAGGATCAGGGGTTTGGGGGAAAGGGGAGTAGAGGTCATGTCACATCACTAGTATGACCCTCCACATTCTTCAGACATAGCAAGGGCATTCCACCGGAAGTTCCTCATTAGCCGAGCAAGGGGTTCAGATCCAATTTCTGTCCTTATATGTTTTTATGACACTTTTAATTATGAGTATGATAATAGAAAGTTAAAATTTGATAAGTGTCTTAACATTATGTTAATAATATTTAGTTTTCCTCTCTTTACAGTGACAGCACTTGTAAATGGTGGATGGTATATGCTATAAAACATCATGCATATATTATTATTATTATTAATATTTAGATAACTACTAAATAAATATACCATATATATGCTACATGTTAATATCATAGATAATATGCAATTTAATTAATATGTAAGTTGTATACCACTGTATTTCCAGGAGAGGCAGACATATTGTAAAATATTCATGGTCCTGCATGAAAGAAAGAAATATCCAGTGATATAATTATTATTGAAGGTCAATATTATAAATTTATGGTAAATTTAACCTATATTGTGTTACAAATATATTCAAATATTGAAGACTACTAGTAGTGTTATATACTGATTTAGTTAAACTTACCACATGTATACAATTATATAGGATCATATTAAAAATACTCATAATCATATAAGATCCTATTCAAATATTACTTAATAAAACATGCATTTTAATTTTCAAATGACTCAATGTTAAAGATAGAAAAAGTCCTCACTGAAAAAACCCACATGCATTTCAATTTTTAAATTACTCAATGTTAACGAGACAAAGTAAAAGTACACAATAATAAACCATACATTTACATATTTTTCAACTGATGGATTATCTTAAAATTCCAACATTGCCATGAATATTACTTTCCTAGGCCATGACACATAACCATAGAGGATAACCAGCCATGTGAAAACCATTTGTTAACAGCGAGAGAGAAAAAAAACATGGCTGATAAACAGGTTATTTCCGTCAACGTATCAAATATCCAAAGAGAACATAAGATTTTCAGACTTCCTAAAAGAATGTTTCATATCTAAAAATATTACGCAATAATATTATGCAGCGTTTTAATGTATTTCGGATAAGAATTATCACTGGCAATGTGTCAGGTTGTCAATTGTAAAATGTAAACAAATGAAGGAATGTTACTGATTTACAGTACATGTTCAGCATACAGTGGAGATATATTTCACATACCGTATATCGTATACAGGTATTTATTTTTAACTGGCACACAGTACTACTGAATGAATATCAATAATGATGTTGTATTCAGTAATGCCACATTCCATCTCTTGATCTATGCATAATGAAATCAACATAATGACATCGACATAATGAAATTGACATAATGAAATCGACTAGATGAAATTGATCGAAATGTTTCATGGCCAGGGATGAGAACAGTTCTTCTCATAAATGATGTATCCCATCTTGGCCTTATAATGAGGCGACAGATATTGACTGGCGAATCAATATGGTTGATAAACGCTGATAGTTTTACATGAATGGCTTTGATGCAAATTTTACATCCTTGTTAATGGTAAATAAAGCACACAAAAATATACAAGGCTTTAACATTAAGCAAATTATTAGTAAAACACAAGAGGTAAAAGTACAGTACTAAATGACTGCATTCTTGGTGTAATATATAATTAGTTCTTTCATTTATTGTCCTTAGAGGCTGGTATTATATTTAATGCGTTGCTTTAGAATAATTATCAAAATTCACATAAATAGATTGCAAGAAAAACATTTACCTATGATGTTTATTATATTTGTATAGGATATGATGTATATTCAAATATCAATAAAAAAATATTCATGAACACTAATATTATGAAAGTTGCTATAATATAGTCTTACAAACAAATAAATATTATAATGGATACACATGAATATGATAATTTTTGTTTGTCTAACCCTCTCCCTGCTGGATTAGGTACAGTCACTGCTCTATAGGCATCTCTGGTTGCCTCCAGCATGGAGAGGGTTAAATGCTGTACATATAATCAGGCCGGACTAATGACAAATT
>JAUTCA010246747.1:0-13187 GCA_032362005.1 Nodopelta heminoda | reverse complement strand
GCCATTATAAAATCAGCTGATCGTATCACTACGCCGTGATGCAGCTCCGGGATCTAATGACAAATTTGCGGGATCTAATGAAAGATTTTTAGCTCTCGACCAATCAGATTGCTGGAAATATCCTAAATGTGTTATAAAGCTCAATTTCAATAAATAATATTATTTCAGTTATTTGTACATGTAAGTATTTGTTTTAAAGGCATAATATCACAGTTGATAGACCTGTATAATGGACAAACAAATTTCGATATGAGTAATTATGCTTAATTTATCCACCCCAAAGTTGTTATTTACTGATGTACTTAGTCCCCAGCACTCGATAGTTATCAAAATATTAATTTGTCAATCATACAGTGGTGGAAAGCTTTTTGGAAGTACAAACATGATTTTATGTATGTCAAGTGAATGTATTTTGTAGTTATAGCCAAGGCCTAGTCCAAAACAACCGTAAATATCTGTGATATTATGCCTTTAATACATTTTAAAATTTGGATAAAATATATCACAATATAATATGCAGATACATAATATTATTGTTAACTTACAACACTTGATAGCATGTTCCTTTATTCCAGTATCCTGGCTACATTGCTTCTATACTAGACATTTCTAAAAATGATTTCTAAAAGCAGATTATCTTCCACAATTAAAGCGAGATGTATAGAATCCCAATGCCCCACCTTTCAAAGCAAACTGTAAATCACTTCAAATGACTGTGTTCAAACATTGAACAGGTCTGTTTCACTGACAGAGTATGTCTTCTAAAGAACAAACAAACACAGCGGCCCACATCTCCCACATCTGTACAGTTGCGTCTACGGCATATCACCGCGCAGTGACGTAAAAATCAGTTGAAAAGGGGGAAAAAGGAAGAAGAACAAAAAAAAAGAGAAAAAAAGAATCAGTTGCTTTGTGTTTTGTACGTACATCTAGTCACATAACCTCATACACGAATATTTGCTTTCATCTACATATACAAGCTAGAGGGTAGTAGGTTGAGGGTACAATTGGCTGGTGGGCACAGCTTGTATGAAGGTATGGTTGGCTAGTGGGTACTTATGATTAGTTGGCTGGTGGGTACAGTTGGATTGTTGGTACAGTTGGCCTGTGGGTACAGTTGATGAGTACAATTGCCTTGTGGGTAGTTGACCTGTGGGTAGTTGACATGTGGGTACATTTAACCTGTGGGTACAGTTGACATGTGGGTATGGTTGACCTGTGGGTATGGTTGGTGGATACAGTTGCCTTTGTGGGTACAGTTAATTGTGGATATGGAGGATTGGTAATTGCCTGACCTGTGTGTAGTCAGTGGGTACATTTGCCTTGTGGGTATTGCTAGCTTGTGAGTATGGTTGGTAGGTACAGTTGGCCTGTGGGTATGGTTGATGGGTACAGTTGGCCTGTGGGTATGGTTGGTGGGTACAGTTGGCCTTTGAGTATGGTTGGTAGGTATGGTTGGCCTGTGGGTATGGTTAGTGGGTATGGTTAGTGGGTACAGTTGGCCTGTGGGTATGGTTGGTGGGTACAGTTGGCCTGTGGATATGGTTGGTGGGTACAGTTGGCCTGTGGGTATGGTTGGTGGGTACAGTTGGCCTGTGGGTATGGTTGGTGGGTAGTTGGCCTGTGGATATGGTTGGTGGGTACATTTGGCCTGTGGGTATGGTTGGTGGGTACAGTTGGCCTGTGGATATGGTTGGTGGGTACAGTTGGCCTGTGGGTATGGTTGGTGGGTACAGTTGGCCTGTGGATATGGTTGGTGGGTACAGTTGGCTGGTGGGCATTGTTGGCTTGTACATTGATAATGTAGGTGGTATAGTGGGCCTAGTCAGATGTCAATATGACCTCATTACACCACGGAAATATTCAGCCTGCCTTCAGGCGAGGACAAACTAGGAAGATATTATTTCTAAACGGTATTCTCGCTGTTTCCTGTCGGGAATAAAGAAGTGAGAGAAGACGTACTCCAGCTCTTGAGTCGTAACCTTGGAGATCTTTTGTTTGTTCCTTATATAACTGAGCGATATTGAATTACTTATCATATTGGGTCACATGCGATGCGTATTCTGTATGTACTGTGTCACATTTAAACTATTATTTCAGGTCGAAACATTTTCATTTTTTTCAGCTTTCAATAATTCTGTTTTCAAAAGAGATTGGGCACTGATTTTACAATTAATAGGTATACAATAGATTCATGTCAATTATCACAATAACACGTCTTCCTGATTCAAAGACAGTATAATAATATATTAATTTACAAATATAACAGCATTAAATACCAGTAACAATACCAAAAGAAAACACATACACGATAGATAAAGTGTTCATATTTACACATTTTATTTACAAGATACAGTTGAGCACAAGACCATGCCATAACAACTTGATAACATAAGAACATGATAGTATGACAATGTGGCAATAAAAAACATGGCAGCATGACAGCATAAGAACAAATTATATCATGGCAACACAACAATATGATATTATGACAACACAACAATATGATATCATGACATCACAACAATATGATATCAATATGATATCATGACAACACAACATGACAACACAACAGCACAATATTCTCATTTGTGTCATCAGCATCACATAGATCCACAGACAACAGCCAGCTTGGGTTCTTGACCAATCAGATCCCACCAAGCTTGTTATTAACCTTCTGCTAGTCAGTGGCAGCTGGGGATGCCCCAGGAAGTAGTTCTGAGTCCAGGAGAGGTGAGATTTAGCAGGGAAAGAATGTATCTTACTAAGGCAGTGAGCACGCGAGTGAGCATGCGTGTGGGTGAGTGAGTGATGTATCGTTTTACGTCACAGCGGGAATCTTTCATCCAGACGTGATGAACAGTATTTCAGTAAACAATTACTTACCAAGGCCATGTAAACATTTAGTTTGAGCACCAGACACCAGACTTAGAACTAATGTGAATGACATACCATCTACTGCCTCTGTCAGTGAAGAAAAGTGAATATGTCTTCATTATGCAATGAGGCAAACTTTGGTATAATAAAATCAGCTGATATGTATGGTATGCAAGTCAATTGATATGTATGGTATGCAAGTCAACTAATATGTATGGTATGCAAGTCAGCTGATATGTATGGTATTCAAGTCAGCTGATATGTATGGTATCCAAGTCAACTGATATGTATGGTATGCAAGTCAGTTAATATGTATGGTATGCAAGTCAGCTGATATGTATGGTATTCAAGTCAGCTGATATGTATGGTATTCAAGTGATCTGATATGTATGGTATTCAAGTCAACTGATATATATGGTATGCAAGTCAACTAATATGTATGGTATGCAAGTCAACTACCGGTAATATGTATGGTATGCAAGTCAGCTGATATGTATGGTATTCAAGTCAGCTGATATGTATGGTATTCAAGTCAGCTGATATGTATGGTATTCAAGTCAGCTGATATGTATGGTATTCAAGTGATCTGATATGTATGGTATGCAAGTCAACTGATATGTATGGTATCCAAGTCAACTGATATGTATGGTATCCAAGTCAACTGATATGTATGGTATGCAAGTCAGCTGATATGTATGGTATTCATTGGCTGAGTATAATATGCAAACGATCCTGGGACTAACTTTGTGATGTCAGATATAAACAATATATTCAGATTATAAATGTCACCTCACATAAGAATGTCAGATGCAGATTGGCTATTTCAGTCTACATGTCACTGCTAGAATTGACTAAAATGTTCAAATAACATTCATATCTGTTGTGAAGCTTTTATAGCATTAACTAAGATGATTCTATTAATGATGAATTGACATAGAACATAAAAAAAAAAATAAAAAAAAATTGCACAATAACAAGATTTCTGCTCTCATCAGATATTGTCAATATCCTGCATTTGTGATAAGCTTGATGTACACTCATGTAAGCATCGTTTGTATCATGATTATGTACAAAACAATTATTGCTTTCATAAAATATATATAAACTGTAAATTGTGAAATGTGAATCACCTACCATCTCCTACCAATGTCAGTGATCAATAAACGTATATGTACAAAACAATAAAAGTTTTCATAAAACTTATATAATCTGTACAATGTGAAAATAAAACCATCTGAAACGCTGATACGACTGGAAAACATGACATAATTTCTGCCCTTGCTGATTGCATCCTGTTAGTGCTGTCCTGCAGCAAGCAACTAGACACAATCTCATTGGCTGAACAAAAATTGTATGCACCAATAAAGTTTGAGAAATGAAGATTGTGACAATTAATTAATATTTTGTATTAAAATCATAACACAGATGAATGCAGCATGTTATCACATTTCATCCGTGTCTTTGTACTCGGGTTCTGTGGATACGAAATAGTCGTCAAATAGGCTGTGTAGATACTCAAATGTCGGCCGATTCTCCGGGCGATGATGCCAGCACCTCAACATGATGTCGTAGTATGAGTCGGCGTAGCCGATTGGTCCAGTCGGCTTTGGCATACGATAACCGTGGTCAGTCTTGTTCACCACCTCCATATTGCTCATTCCTAAATAAAACAAAATCAAAAGTAAGCTTAATTATTTATCCACCCAAAAGTTTAATTATTTTATATAACAGTCAAGTAATGTGGAGATTGTCAAGTAATGTGGAGATTGTCAAGCAATGTGTAGATTATCAAGCAATGTGGAGATTGTCAAGTAATGTGGAGATTATCAAGCAATGCGGAGATTTTCGAGTAATGTGGAGATTGTCAAGTAATGTGGAGATTGTCAAGTAATGTGGAGATTATCAAGCAATGTGTAGATTTTCAAGTAACATGGAGATTGTCAAGTAATGTGGAGATTGTCAAGTAATGTGGTGACATGTCAAGTAATGTGAAGACATGTCAAGTAATGTGGAGATTGTCAAGTAATGTGGTGACATGTCAAGTAATGTGGTGACATGTCAAGTACTGTGAAGACATGTCAAGTAATGTGGAGATTGTCAAGTAATGTGAAGACGTGTCAAGTCATGTAGAAATTGGACGCTGAACTGACCAGGGTACGGCACTCGTCCGAACGTGATGAATTCGTACAGCAGTACGCCGAACGACCAGATGTCAGACTTAATGGAGAATTTCTTATAATTTGTTGCCTCAGGAGAGGTCCACTTGATTGGGAATTTGCTGTCTGAAACATTCACGATCATTCTTATACATACATATACAATCATTTTGATTTTAATTTATTCATTTTCAATGGGCAACAATTCAAACACTATGCACATAAATATTTCTGACGACAATTGAGTAAACAGTTTGACATCAGATAATGCTTACTTTTTTTAGTTTCATAAAAATCTTCATCTGCTAGAATTCTGGCCAGACCGAAATCTGCGACTTTCACGTTGAAGTTTTCGCCCACCAGAATGTTGGCAGCTCGTAGATCACGGTGCACAAAGTTTTCAGCTTCCAAGAATGCCATCCCATCGGCAACCTGAACATAAACAGAGATACTCAGACCAATGAAGCCACTGCTTGAAGAAGCCTTGAACCTCACTCTGGGCAGCAGCATGTATCATTTCCATAACCAAAGCCACGTCTCACCTGTGAAGCCATTTCCACGATGGTCTTGAAGCGGATGTTTTTGCCGAGATCGTTCCTGAGGAAGTCCAGCAGAGCTCCGTTCACCATCAGTTCCGTCATGATCAGGATGGGCTCGGTCACCGTGCACACCGCCAACAGCTGCACCAGCCTCCTGTGGCGCAGTCGGTGCATTATCTCCGCCTCCGCCAGAAACTCCTCCGCAGTCATCTTCCCCGGTTTCAACGTCTTGACCGCCACATCGATCACGCTCCGCAGCTTGCCTGGAATGGAAGTACATACTTTGTAGTCCAGAAATCCAGGGTGGTGTTCCATTCACAGTTCAAGACACATTCTGCACAGACGTGTCCAGAGTCTCCAGACCGTGAATGGAACAGCCTGTGCAGTCCATTCACAGGAAGTAGAGGGCCGAGGCAAATACTGTTGTAGTTTGTGTTTGTGACGTTATACATTTGCTGCTGAATGGTCTACACCACCTCTTGAATGTGGACAGATTGGACACGTCCTAGACACACCTGTCCCGTATTCCATTCATGTCCAGGATGCACAGACTTGTCCAAGAGAGTCAATGGAACAGCCCCCAGATGTCTATAGCATCATTTGCATTTAGCTACATCGACATGCAGTGCATAGCAGAAGCATTATGGAGACGAAGCAACCTTGTCTACTTTGTACACAGCATACAGAAGTGACAATTATCAGTATTGGCACTATTGCAGTCCCAGACAAATTGAGATGCTCTAAATGCCAGGTTTCAGAAAACTACAAAGGATTGCAATAGGTTGACTAGGGTGGTGTTCCATTGACAATATTGGACGAACATTCTGGACAGGGGGCTGCTCCTTTCTAGTTGTTCTGTCTGTACTTTCTGTCCGACGCATGCACAGTAACACTGTGTGGTGTTGATCCTTGGTAAATGTGCATGCATCGGACAGAAAGTACAGACAGAACAACTAGAAAGGAGTAGCCCCACTGTCCAGAATGCGCGTCCAACACTGTCAATGGAACACCACCTAAATGTTTAGATATTGGGCCCATTAACTGTTCATCATCTTCCATCAACATTGGACAGTACTGTCGCTGGAATAGTCACATCGGAAGTGTGAGTGAGTGAATATGGAGTTTAACGTCGCTGCGGGAATCTTTCACCCATTTGCGATGAGAAAGTTTCTAGACAACATCACATGTTGGATATTGAAATAGCATACACCTTCTAGTGTTCAACTACAAAAACATTTTACTTTCATTTAAAAAATGTCCATTCACTCCAAATTACAATGTCACTTGAAAACCTACAAGATTTCCAAATGGACATGTTCAGATGGGGTAAGTCTAACTTAGAAAGAAGTGAATTTGTTCAGGTGAGGTAAGTGTCTTAGAAAGACATGGAATTGTTCAGGTGGGGTACCGTAAGTGTCTTAAAAAGACGTGGATTTGTTCAGGTGGGGTAAGTGTCTTAAAAAGACGTGGATTTGTTCAGGTGGGGTAAGTGTCTTAAAAAGAGGTGGATTTGTTCAGGTGGGGTAAGTGTCTTAAAAAGACGTGGATTTGTTCAGGTGGGGTAAGTGTATTAGAAAGACGTGGATTTGTTCAGGTGGGGTAAGTGTCTTAGAAAGAAGTGGATTTGTTCAGGTGGGGTAAGTCTGTCTTAGAAAGAAGTGAATTTTGTTTTCTAGTTCCCACACACCTTGCCACACATCTCCGAAACAACCAGAGCCAAGTTTCTTCATCATCTTGACTAAATCCCGGCTGACTTCTAATTCCCGGAAGTGTATATCTGGCGCCTGTCTTGGACAGATATCTGTCAGCATGGTACACAAGCCGTCGTCATTTTCTGCAGAACGACACACACTTTTATACCACCAAAGACACTCAACACATAGTCTTATAAAGGTCTATACTCTAATATTAAAATGATATCCCATATATCACATATATTTATGGTTGTTTTGGACAAGTTCTTATAGCTATAACTGCAAAGTACATTCACTTGACATACATAAAATCATGTTTGTACTTCCAAAAAGCTTTCCACTGCTGTGTGTTTGACAAATCTTCACTGCAATCCTTCTGCGACTCTTAGAGTCGGGTTTAAATCAAACACGGCCAACGGATCTTTAGAGATGATGCAAAGGGACATAACTCTGTTTTCTCGCACATTCGTGCTTAAAACAGAGATGCATCAATGACGTAGATAAATAGCGGAATGTTCCCCTATTTAATATAAAATATGATTTGTTTTATAACTATCGAGTACTGCGGGATAAGTACATCACTAAATAGGAACTTTTGGGTGGATAAATCATGCGTAATTAGTCTTAGATCAAAATTCATTTGTCCGATTATACATGTTTATCAACTGTGATATTATGCCTTTAAGGTCTATAGCCTCCTATATGAAGGTGATGAATACATACTCCTATAATGTTCTATGGCTGCCTGCATTGACAGAAATTTTCTTTTGGGGCTAATGTAACATCCTCCGTCATCCAGTTTCCGTATTCGATAGTGCTTCACACATGACTTGCTGCTGTCGTCCCTGTCACGCACGGACAACACATACGATGCCTTGTCTGGAACATAACGCAGTCAAATTAATAGTGTTCCTAGTCCAATTTACGAAACAAGACAGTCTGCCAGGCATCAACATGTACACATATACAGTGCTCCCTCAATATAATGCTGAATTTGGGGTCCATGACATGCCACCCGCGTTATAATACCCGCGTTATATCAATTGGAGAGAAAAAAAATGAATTTAAAACAAATATATATAATTGGAGAAAAGAAATGATTATTATTTTTATTTTTATTTTTTTTTAAATGGGGTCCATGTTGGACCCCGCGTTGTATCCGAATCCGCGGTGCATCGAAGGGCATTATATTGAGGGAGCACTGTATACACAGTGTACAAAACTCCAACATTTCACTGCCAGATATGAGGAGTTACCCGTCCTCATACATGTTGGCCAATGATAAATTATATACATCTTGAAAAACAAACAAAAAGTCATACGGTATGCAAGGATAAAACGTTACCAGTCCTCGCTGAAAATAACCTGTCACGGGCGTGTGGACGGGCTCTATATCGAACACTGGTGTACATAATGAAAGTAAACCGGTATTTTATTTGTTAATATAGTAATACCTGCTGAATGTCTGATCAAGTACGTTCCCACACGGTTCCCTGCTCGTAGTAACATTTCGTCAGCCTCTTTATGATCGAGGTCAAACCACCAACTGCAAGGAAAGTGTATTTAAGTTACTTTCATAATTTTGTAATATTATGTACTGATTTTGTAATATTATATTATGTACTGATTATGTACTGATATTATGTACTGATTTTGTGAGGTGTTAATGTGATGTAAGAAATGATGGTGATGTCTACACAGAAATAATTGTGATGTCTACACAGAAATATTTGTGATGTATACACAGAAATGATTGTGAAGTCATGGTGACTACTACCATCATAGAAACCAAATAAAGTAATGTACATTGCAATAATTTATAAATAATAATAATAATAATAATAATAATAATAATAATAATAATAATAATAATAAAATAATAATAATAATAATAATAATAATAACAAATATATTAAAAAAACACAATAAATAAAATAAGATTTTTTTTTTTTTTTAAATAATAATAATAATAAGTGAATCCTCCTTACTCTTGAGCCTGTGGAGAGTTGTCGTCTTTACACACGTAGTTGCTGGGGATGTATCCCTTCAAGCAAGAACGCACATTGGTAGCGATCCACCAGTCATCATTTTGGCTGCAGATTAAATAAATAATGGTAAATGTTGAGACACAAGCAACACAACATTTGAAGTTATGTTAACTGAAATAGACTAAATACAGCTTTTGTGCAAGTGTTCAGTGTGCGACATTAGCAGTGGCCCAATGGCCAATGTCTTAGCTAAATTCACTCGGTCTAAGCTAATGCACTTTGGCAAAGACCGATTGTCTAAGTTAAAATAATAGAATACCGATTGTCTAAGTTAAAATAATAATTCTATATCTAAATTTGCACCCACTTTCCGCGATTGCATGGTCTGGGCTTTGCCAAGTCATTTTTAATTGGCCCTGATGTTTTTGATATCTCTCTTGTTAATGTCTCACACTGCAATTGTTCATTCATGAAATATGGTATTCCCACAAACAATTACTTTATGACCATTGGTTTAATATTACAGGTCTAATTCATAGAATTTCTTCTAAATGAAAAGCTACAAAGAACGAAGGAGTTGCCATGACTACGGACCTGGACTCAGTAACAACGAGCTGATCGCCTTTCTTGAAGGAGAGATCTTCTTCACTGAATGCGTCAAAGTCGTACAGCGCGCGAAATGTGTTTTGTTCTGCAAGAGAAGAGACCTCTCAGACATTTGGACTTTCATATCCAACCAACAGATTACTTGACGTCAGCACTCCAGACGTTTGATTACCTCACAACAACAGTTGGAATTTACGCCTCGATCTTACAAGATGTCATCTGCAGAAAAAATGCCAGGAAGATTGGAACTTGGCCATTTGAGTTTTGGAATTACAAGGCCTCACAACAACAGTTGGAATTTACGCCTCGTTCTTACACGATGTCTTCCGCAGAAAAAATGTCAGGAAGATTGGAACTTGGCCATTTGAGTTCTGTAATTATTAGCATACTCTACAGTATACTCAATAGTTTGCTTCTACTTGGAGGTAAGACACAGTGAATATTTGGAATTAAGTAACTTACGCTTTGTTATCGGCAATGGCAACGGCGGAAGATCTCGTTTGGCTGTGAAGGTCACAGTGACATCACCGGGCCTGCGTGGACCTCCATCATTACCTCCATCAGGGGGATGTGGAATGGGCTGCGGACACAAGTTGCCCATCTGTCCTGGTGGAGTGCTTCACCTGAAACAAGTTCACAAAGACCACCTGAAACAAATACACCAAGATATCCTGAAATAAGTACCCCAAAACTGCCCGAAACAAGTATACAAAGGCAACCTGAAACAAATACACCAAGACTGCCTGAAACAAGTACACCAATATCTCTTGAAACAAGTACACCAAAACTGCCTGAAACAAATACAGTGCTCCCTCGATATAACGCCCTTCGATGCACCGCAGATTCGGATACAACTTTTTTTTTTTTTTTCTTTCTACAAATATATTTGTTGATATAACGCGGGTGGCATGTCATGGACCCAAACTTCAGCATTATATCGAGGGAACACTGTACACCAATATCTCTTGAAACAAGTACCCCAAGACTGCATACACTGGCTGCCAATAGCTGCAAGACTAGACCACAACATTCTAATGTTTGCATACAAATGTTTAAATGAACTTGCCCCTGCCTACTTGTCTAATTTCCTCTCCCCCTGTCAGCCCTCTCGACCCCTATGGTCCAACATTCAGTTCGTTGTCACTGTGCGTCATATCAACAGCAAGTTTGGGAAAAGAACATTTACATATAGAGCAGCCATGAAATGGAACACTCTTCCACTCAATATAAAAAACCTGCCAAACTACAATCCTTTAAAACCAACATCAAAACTATGCTACATGTATTCCAAAAGTTTCCTATAACACTGCAGCAAACCTTAACAGTGCACAGAGCACTGTGTAACAGTGTATGGCGCACTTTACAAATGCACATATTACCATTATTATTATTATTATTATCATAATTATTATTCATTATTATTATTATTACTACATGTTGTATTATTATTAATATTAATATTACATTATTAATTATTATTATTATTATTATTACTACATGTATTATTATTATTATTATTAATATTAATATTATTATTATTATCATCATTATTAATATTATTATTAATATTATTATTATCATCATTATTAATTATTAATATTATTATTACCGTATTATTATTATCATTAATTATTATTATTATTACTACATGTATTATTATTATTATTATTAATTATTATTACTACATATATTATTATTATTATTAATATTAATATTATCAATTATTATTATTATTGTTTTCCTCTGAAAAGTACATGACTTAAAGAAGCTGGCGGCCTATTCTCGAAACGTTCTTACGATCGTAAGACAATCTTATCGATTCTTATAGTATAGCTACGAACTGTTCTTAGGCTAAGAAGTTCGTAAGAACGTTTCGAGAATAGGCCACCTGTTTCTTAGCTTTGTTACTACATCACAATGGTAAAATTAAAATCTGTTCAAGCAATATCACTTCGTCTTCTACAGGCAATAGAACTCATACATTCAGATTTACAGTTCGACACACTATCAACTGACTAACTACATCGTGGAGTGTTGTATTAGAAAAACACATTTACTAACTTAAGAATAAAAACTGAAATTGATTTAACAGCAGTGTATAAAACACCAGCAATTTCACTGCCAGACATGCAGACTGGTAAGTAAAAAAACAAAAAACAAAAAATATGTAAGGCTAAAACTTCACACCAGTCCTCACTGAATATAACCTGTGGTGGGCATGCGGACAGGCTCTATTTCGAACACTGCTTAACAGGATTTTAAATATTGAGTATTTATGGATTGTGCAATACACCTGAAGTCGACCATTGAGCTTGTAGAAGGAAGATATCTGTACCTGACCCTGATAAGAGGAGTCAGTGAAGTGGAACAGTCGGTCAACCACCGCGACTTCCGTTATCTCCCACACCTACACTCAGCTTAAGTTCAAGTCCAAGTTTCAAATTGGTGATTAGAATTAAAGCCACACACCTTACTTGACTGTTGTCTTTCTTCAGGCCACTGAACAGGCCAGAGAGAATGATTCTTGTTGATCCAGCACCGACAGCTTGTTTATGTGAATCCAAGCTCATATTCCTCATGCTATTAATAGATTGTAAAAATTCCCCTGAAATTCAGTAGCGACAATCCGGTTCATTGAGTGGCTGTGGGTGATTGAATACATACCAGTTAACAGCTCGTTACACCATTACCATGCAGAATAGTGCAGAGGAAATCTTTATGCTTTCTAACAAAGAGGAAAATATATCAGACTTTTAGTTTGACATGCAGTACTATTTCAAGGCTGTTGAGGCACGGTTGACACATGCACATAAATAAAATAATAAATCTTTGCAGGTAAGAGTTTATCATAGGTAACATGTTTACCCACCTACTTATAGATAATATGAATAGCTATTACTCTAGCCAGGGTTAGTCGAAACCTATGCACACAAATATTTATTTAGGGGGTTGGTTGTAGGACTGGAGTTGGTTGTAGGGCTGGGGTTGTTTGTGAGGTGTCCTTGATTGTGGGGTGTGGCTAGGGTTGGTTGTAGGACTGGAGTTGGTTGTAGGGCTGGGGTTGTTTGTGAGGTGTCCTTGATTGTGGGTTGTGGCTGGGGTTGGTTGTAGGACTGGAGTTGGTTGTAGGGCTGGGGTTGTTTGTGAGGTGTCCTTGATTGTGGGGTGTGGCTATGGTTGGTTGTAGGACTGGAGATGATTGTAGGGCTGGGGTTGTTTGTGAGGTGTCCTTGATTGTGGGGTGTGGCTAGAGTTGGTTGTAGGACTGGAGTTGTTTGTGAGGTGTCCTTGATTGTGGGGTGTGGCTAGGGTTGGCTGTGTGATGGG
>JAUTCA010246636.1:0-13190 GCA_032362005.1 Nodopelta heminoda | reverse complement strand
CTCCCGCCACAATAGAAAGCGTTGACGTTACAATAGTTGTAGCCTACAAGAGCGTCGTGCAACGGGCTCCAGGTCTGTATCTTACCATTAGTCTACATCTAGTATTCTCATTGATGTTTCTTATGCTGCAATCTGGACCAATATAAAAATATGCACATCTGTTCTGTTGAGTGAACATGTTCTGACTGTCCATGTTTACTTCAGGTGAGCGTTGAGAGAGGGATGTCTTGGCACAATGCGCTGGATCTGTGGAGGAAGTGTGTGGGGTCTGAGGAGGGCTTCTACATCGCATGCCAGGTACAGTCGGTCTCGCCAACATACACGCAATATGTTGTATCTGAAACTACTCGTTAGATGTTTGATGCAAAAATGTAATGATATTGTCTATGTTGATCGTGGAATTTTATATGTTTAACACCCAATTTCCAAATTGTTCTCATTTATTTTTTCGTGTTTACGATCTATACAAGTCTGACTTGGCATGTCCACAGTGTTTTAATACGGAACATTTAACTCTACAGGAGAGGAACTTCAAAAGGACGTCTATACTGATCGTCCTGCAGGGTAAGAACAAGAAGAAGGAACATCTGTACAACGTCTACCGTCCAAACACAGGGCTACAGGTCCGATGTGAGACGCTGCCAGAAGTCAAGAAGAAATACAAGAAGGTAATGGCTGCACTAGAGCTATGTAAACTCCCGATTGCTAGAGATTACAATGGTTAACTGAGTGCATTTTACTATTGACTAGCTCGGCCAGAAATTCTGGAATTATTACGTACATAAAATCCCATAAACACAATGTTTACTGTACCAAAATGTATTTGTTTGGAGGTGATTTTTATTTATTTTACCTCAAAGGGTTGTGTTCAGGCTGCATTACACTACACTACAGTACAGTGTTGTTGACGTATTTGCAGGTGTTGCCAGATGAAGCTCAGCGGTGGTGGGACGACCAATACTACTCCTCCGCCAAGTGCTGCAGTCACGCCTACTGGTCAGTGATTAACTATAGTCACGCCTACTTAGCTATAGCCACTACTTAACTATAATCATGCCTACTGGTCAGTGATTAACTATAGCCACATCTACTTAACTATAGTCACATCTACTTAACTACAGTTACGCCTACTTAGCTATAGCCACACCTACTTAACCATAGCCACACCTACTTAACTATAGTCACATCTACCTAACTATAGTCACGCCTACTTAGCTATAGTCACACCTACTTAGCTATAGTCACACCTACTTAACTATAGTCATGTCTACTTAGCTATAGCCACGCCTACTGGTCAGTCATTAACTATTGTCACATCCTTCGTAGTAAGTTCAATATGGAGAGGCTAATTAGCCTCAAGTGTGCCGTGGTTGAGTTGGTTCTGACAGCCATGGTTGAGTTGTTCTGACACCTTTTTTTCCACAACCAGGCGCGGCAACTGCAGGAAGATGTCGCTGGGACTGCAGTGTGAGGTGGGACTGCGCACACGGACGTACCACGTGCTGAGCGGCTCAGTATTGAGTGTGTGGAGCAAGGTGGAGGGAGTGTTGGCGTCTATGCCAGGCGGCGCCGGGTCCAAGATGCAGATCATACGACTGCGGACTGATGACGGCCAGAAGATTGTCGGTGAGTCGGTCGTCTCGGGGGACAATCAGATTGATACCGTCTGTGTTGTCATCACATGAGAGCAGGGTTGATGTGGTGAAATATTTCTGTTGATTTTAGAATATGAGAAAAATAATTCCTGATCAAACTTGTTCATGAAATTCATCTGCTTTTTCATTTTTATTTTTTTTAAATATTTGACCATTGTGAATGGTGAGTATATTTTTTCCATTTTGACATTGGTTGACATCCATTCATGTATAAATATCATGATCTATTTATCTTATAACAATTTAAAGTGTATCCATTCACAATTTATTCAAATTTTGATTTCAATTGTTCCAAATGTCCTAATTGTACAAACATTATAAGAGACTTTTTTAATCCATCTATTAATCTGCCGTTGCAGGGAGTCTCATTCCTAGCAACTGCCTGAGCCCGCTGTCCAATATCCTATCTCAAGACTCTGCCAAGACGTACACAGAGAAGCATGCGGCGCCGGCTGACAACGACGCCAGTCTCAGTATGCCAGTGTTCTTCTGATCCCAGCCACAGCGTCAGCCTTGCGTCCACTACAGCGTCGGCCTCACGTCCACTCCATCACAGATGTTTGATTTCAATTTGTGTTTCTGCTGATGTCTTGTTTCCACTAGCAGTGATATATTTCAGTGACTAACTCGAGATTTGCAGACATGTGATACTTATCTGAAGCAGCATTTGTTACTGAATAATTGTGCTAAAACAAGATAGGCCGCGCAGTGACAGACAGAGTTTGTGTGTTCTGCTGTTGCCGGCTGGGTGGTCCTGTGTCCGAGCTGATGTCCGAGGTGTGCACCACACTCGTCACGAGCTGCTCAAGTGGAGGATGCCTTACCACTTGTGGATACATTCCTCTACAAACCCATTCTCTGGCCTGTGGCCTCAGCTTCTCTCCAAACTCAGTGGCCGAATGTCGCCCATGCAATAGAAAGAAAAACATTTCGATAAATTTGACCAACAATGAAACTATTGAATCGAGCCTTACTCTGTATATATGTGTGTTGATATCATTTTGTCTTCGGAATATGCAGACTTTCCATGCATGGTGATAGGGGTGTCATTTATCATCGGGCGATCCATCGCAACCACAGTCTTTCATGCCAGTGACGGTCGGTGCACACAACATTCCGATAACGATGTCAGCGAGACCCTGCTCCATTGTGTGGTGTCCTGGACGCGCTCAAGACGTGCATTCTGGACGATTTAGTCCATCCCTACGTTGTGCTGTTAGCAGTATGTGTGTGTCAACTGCCAACATAAACACTAAATACATAGGGATGCAGTCGTGTGTTTGAATAACAGACCTGTAGACATGCAGATACAGGAGACTTCATGGAGAAATTATGCATAGGGACTCGTGCAACAAACAGCAGATGAATGTGTGTCACAGACTTAGGGTGTGTGGGTACAGCACATCTGCGTCACAGGGTGTGTCGGTACTACACACCCGTGGACCAATTACTTCCACACGTGCCTTCAATCCGTGTCCCTGTTTATGCAAGATATCTCTGCCTGAGTGGCAGAGCTCAGAGTCCTACTGAAGTCCCTTCAATCTGCTGCAGCCTTACCTTTGCTAACAACATTACAAACATTTGTTACAATTATTCCATTAATTAAAACGTTTTCACAATTAATGTTAATATTTTTTATGTGGTACAATTCCAACATTTCTTGAAAACAAGTTTCCTATGCCATACATGTGTTCCCAAGCTAGATATAAATATGACGATGTATTTATGTGTACAGTACGATGACCTTGCAATGTGATATTGTGTGTATATATTAATTCCAGTAAGCAGGCAGACGAGTCTAGATTGTGCGGCAATGCTAATGCTCTGCTCCAGTTAGGCCAAGTGTACATACGTGACTGTGGTGATTGTGTATCGGAGTGTTCAGTTAGTGTGAGATTAACTTTTATATTCCTGTGCGTGTCGTGAGTGTATGACGAATGGTTGCCTGGATGTGTGCACATTTGTCAGTTGGTGTTCTTTGTCATTCTGTTTCCTCATCTTATGTTTCTTCTGTCAGTTTGTACCCCCGCTCAGTCGGTTTCATGTCAGCTTGTACCCCCTCTCGGTCAGTTTCCTCCGTCTTTTGTCAGTGTATTTCCTCCGTCAGTCTCGTCATGTCTGTACGAGAGATTCCTGCTACGATGTTAAACAATAACTCGCCTCTGTCATTCACGATATCGGTTTCACAAAGCTCTCTTGTCCGCTACGATACCATAGCACTCTCTTATAGCAGTGTATTAGCTATCGGCAAAGAGAGCTTTGTGAAACGATACCCTGTTCCCTCATTTCCCTTTAGCAGTCTGTTTCTTCTGTGTTAGTCTGTTACTACTTGTGCGAGTGATTGACAATTTGTGTGGACTGTACAAACGATATTTTCTGTATGATGTATTCACCCAGTATTGATCTCTGAAGACGTTGGTTAATGACAACTTGTACATTTATTTCATTGCAAAGGTGCTTTCAACTCGTGTTCATTACTACGTGAGAACACACGCCCATTGAATGTTGAAGGACAACTATTTATTGCGCTTGTGTTGTTATTATTTTCCACGAAGGACAGATGTATGTGAGCTCGTGTAACAGAGTTTAAGAAACCATTAAACTGAGCTTGACAAGTATAATACTGAAGATGTAATATTTTCATTTCAGACACAAAGACAAAGATATGTTTGTAGATTTTTGTTGTTAGAACCTAGATGGATGCTATCAATTGTTTATTGATTACTGTTTGTTTTTTTACTTTAAATGTAAATGAAGATGATAATAAGCATGATGATAACGTATATAAACTACCATAAAATGATTGAGCCAAGTTTGTTTAACCCTTTCCCTGCTGGTTAAGCACTTACTGCTATTTAGGCCATCTCTTGTTGCCTTCAGCATGGAGAGAGTTAATGCAATACATATATATATATATACTGACGGTAAAAAGTTTGTCAACACCAGGGGCTGCATTCAAAGACACAAGCACTGAGTAAGCCGCGTAGCTAAACTCGTCTCCTGTCTCATGTACGGTCCATGCGACTCGTGAGACAGTGGCTAGTTTGGTAAGCCGCTTGCGTGTTTGAACGACCCCAAGTATTCTTTGGCAGACATATAATTTATGTGTAGTATTTATTGGAATAAATTATTTTTTAATGTATACCATTTAGAACTTTGACATTTGAGGGTTACTTGCCACTGTTAAAACAGATAGGCCCCTACAAGTACATTTGAATATAGTGAAAAATAAGCATGTTTTGTTTTGTTGAAACGTAGTTGTTCTTTTAAAAAAGAAAATGCATAAACTGTCACGAACAATGTTAGAAAATGTAGAGCATATATTCAGTGTTGCCAAACTTTTTACCGTCGGTATAGTTCTATACAAGCTTGCATGGTAATACTAATATTTATTATATTTAGTTACTAGTATATATGATAATACTAATAGTAATACTAAGACAATATGGAATATGATAATTAATTATAATGAACTACCACTGATGTTGGTAACGATCTATGTAATTCATTGCCTATCAGCTTCCAATAGATCACCTGTGGAACTTGCTAAAAATTATGTATGAACATCTGTAAGAAATGTTAGCTGATGGATCTTAACCATTTTGTGACTCACTGAGGTGTTGCCATGACAAACTAACAAATATTGACCGTAAATGAGTACAGCATCTTGGATATAATTTTCAATTAAACTTGCTAAAATCTGAATGCTGTTTTTGTCCATTAGATATTATATTGCTGTTATTATTGACATTTGACTAAATATTAATATATTGAATGATATGGCATGAAGTTCTATTTAGTATCAATGTTATATCTCGGGCGAGATAAGTTTGTTTTAATGATTATTTCTTCAGTCAAATAAATATGATCTCTTGAGGTATGAAAAGTTATTTGCCAACTTGTCCCATACTTCTCTCTTATTCGTTTATACAGGCATATCAACCTTGTTTAGTAAATATGTGATGAAATTTACTTGCTAATCTTCTGAAGTCGATTGATAGCAATCCATTTATGTTGTTTTGTTGACCATGTCCAGGAATATGTTTCTGAATCGGAATAAATATATTGACAAGAACATTCGATTTCTGTTCTTCAATCTTCACAGATCTTCCTTTCAACAGCCAGTATTTGGATCAACATCACTCATCATGCAGACTGTCAAACTTATTATCGTCATTTCTGAGGTTGATGCAGACAAGTATATTTAAAACATTCTGGAGGATAGTTCTTGGGTAATTAAGGATTGACTGTCATTTTCTTTACGTTCATCGAGGTATGAACGGGAAAAACCAATGTGCAAACTGTATGAATCCGCGAAGCGGTTCATACAAAAGTTTGCACATCGGTTTTTACGTTCATACCTTGATGAACGTAAAGAAAATGACAGTCAATCCTTATAAATAAATTACGTAGAGATTGCATTCATTTGATAGTCTGAAATAACAAAAGCGTATATATTTACTCATTTAACTTGCAAGCGCAGCGTAATAATATTTGATATTGACATTAGCCGCGACCGGTAAACTGTCAATCAAGAACCTGTGGCCTGAGAACATTTTGTTCATCAAAGTATGAACGCAATGTTGTGGGATCACGTGAACCAATCAGATTGTCGTATTGACAATAGATTTATTATACAATAACACAAGAATTGAAAGTTTCACAATTTATTGTGCTCTGCACATATGGCATACAGAAATACGCATTGTTGAGTCTCGCCACTGTATACATGGTCAGGACCATGCTCAACTCCCTGGGATTCACAGAGGCAGGAGCATCTTTGCAAACAATAGCAAATACTTCCATTTAACTTCATTTTACACTTTCTTTTTTATATACTGTAAATCATGAAATTAATGTGTCCCTAATTTAGACGTAAACGCGAATGGATATTTATCAGTTTATACAATGCCAAATGGTGCCAGCATTGTAGATGTTCAAGCTATTTGTTATGCCATACAGTACATCACAATCTAAAATGATTAATCTTCTTGTCTATCTTCTAAAGTGACTCGCCTTCGACTTCTATCCCATCACTGCAGTGACGCCGTTGAGCATGACCGGACCCGTAGTATTGCACGCTCCATTTATTCACAGCGAATATCTACATCTCACTTGCAAGCTAGGCCACTAAAGTCAATGTTTCTACTGAAATGTCATCACTTCAATACAACGAGAACAGATTTAACACTAATATTTGCTCATATAATTTTCTTGACATGAAGCTGTGTTACAACCACCGTGTATAAAGCTCAACAACCACACATACAGTTCAACCAACCAACCATTGCATACAGATTGTTAGGAAGAAATTGTTTGCATAATTTCTCAGGCACGTTAAGAACACACACACACACACACTTAGGCAGCATGAAGTTAATTAATTGTTTCTTATTATGCTACAACTTTTGCGATTCTCATTCCTAGTAAAGTAAATCCTCAAGAATCAATGATATTAACTTTATGCAGCCACATCATTCAAACATACAGAAATAGTTACATGTCTGATACAGGAATGACCCTCATTGTGGCTCTTAATATCACATGTATGATTACAGGTTTTCCTCCCATTGTAAGCAATTCACCATGAGATCACTAAGTTTACTGAGGAAAATGGTATTGAAAGATAAATTACTCACTCGCACACCGGTCACATATCGCACACATGTCGCACATCTGACACAACTAACACTAATAACTAGCACAACGCAAGTAACACGGTCCATAAGAATCAGTGTGAGACATTAACAAGAGAGGTATCAAAGACATCAGGGCCAATTAAAAATGACTTAGGAAAGCCCGGACCATGCAATCGCGGAAAGTAGGTGCAAATTTAAATATAGAATTATTATTTTTACTTAGACAATCGGTCTTTGCCAAAGTGCATTAGCTTAGACCGAGTGAATTTAGCTAAGACATTGGCCATCGGGCCACTGCTAATGTCGCACACTGAGAATACAAAATATTGTCCTGCAAACTTTGCTGTGAAATATCCACCAACGTTAGTTTAGTAGCAAACATTAAATGAAATGGAAATTTAAAGTCACGATTAACCATAAACAACTGGCATCTTGAGACATTTGTAAAGCAGTTACAATATAAATCTGAATATCAACGAGTAACTTTGTTCATAATATCACACTAATAGATGAGATTACCAAGAACCTCGAAGGCTACCCACATACAATGGCTTGTTTATTAACAATCTCCACGCTGAAGGCAACCAGAGATGCCCTAAAGAGCAAGGAGAGGGTTGAAGAGTTGTACTGGTAGCCTCGGTATAAATGATGGTTTGGGACATACTAGTATCCTCATTAACCTATAGACTACCGTAGTTAGGCCTAGAGAAGTCTGGGCCTTGTTCATGCACGAATCCTGCAATAGTAAAACCACAGCATACACGCAGATTTGAAGGACAAGGTATATAGTGTCCAATATGTTGATATGTATTAAAATAAAAAACCATAAAAGAAAATTAAATAACAAATCAGACCCTCATGGTATCACAATTTTGTTTAACCTCTTGTTATTTTCAGGGACATACCATATCAATGATTAATGACGTATTACTCAAACAACGTGACATACTGTGGAACAGGCAAAGCAAGAGCACTGCTTGGGGTTAATTCAAGAGCACTGCTGGGGTTAATCCAAGATACGCAAGCAAGGAACTATGTTGCTAGATCAAAGCTGCAAGGTGTGTGATTTATTCTTTTTGTACATGAACATATATGCTACCCTTAAATTTTCATCACAAATGGGTGAAAGATTCCCGCAGCAATGTCAAACTCCATAATCACTGACTCACCCTTAAATTTATAAAAACATTTGTAGCACGAAATGTGATTTCATATTTTTCTTGTACACTGTATCTAGACTGTAATTATTTTGATGTAATTAACTGTCAGATATTGTCTTAACTATTGTTGGATAATTATACAAACGCGCGTACATGTATTTTGTTCCGTAGCACAATATTAAGGATTATAAAATATTCCAATAGGGAAATACTCCATCTTGTGTATAAAAGGACATTTTGATTCTTGCAGTTTTAATATATTAAAATACAAAAAAAAATAGGAAAACGGTCAATTATTCTATAGTTGTAGTTGTTTCTATATCACAATACCGGCAGGATGTCGAAGATTATGTTCTCAAGTAAGGTCTTAGTTTACAAAAATTAGATCTAAAAAACCCCATTAAAAACCCATGTAAATATTGTGAAACAATCAAATTAAAACAACCCCAAAAGCAGTTATTAGTTTAGCGGTACATACTATTATTATATTTCCATTTATAATTTAATATTATTAAAAATAATAGAATTGTAGAAACTTGAATCTGATTGGTCAGAAATCATTATTAATTTCATTTCTGGCATAATCACATAGATTTGTAATACAATGACCAGAAACTGATCTGGTGTTTGCATCTGAAGGGAAACTTCATGTGAATCATGAGACTACATAATGTTCCTAAATTACATTAGGATGTAGAAGTTAATATTCTCAATTAATGTCTTAAGAAAAATAGACTGCACATAAACAGACTGTACATTGAGAAGCGATCAAACAAAACCCCAAAAGCAGTTATAATTGTTATGTAAGTTTTAGCAAGATTTCATAAATTTCCAATATGATGACCATCAATATGGACGACCAGAAACATGTTTGGTCTTTGCATCTGAAGGGAAATTCTTCATGCTATATGAGGCTACATGGGGCTAGATGACAATACATGGGGCTAGTCAACTAGCAGTAGTTAGCCGCTGGTCTGTGATGACTAAGTAGTTAAGACTACGAGGTGGTCTGCATATAACGCAGACTGTCGAGATATCTCTTCAATCTCAGACAATCTACCAGTAGCAGTTCTATTCATTACGTCAACATCTTTACAACTCTTGGTCGATGCTAATGACCTGGGTATCGTTTCTCGAAGCTCTCTTAGTCCCTAAGAGACCATAGCACTCAGCAATGTATTATCTATCGGCAAAGAGAGTGCTATGGTCCCTTAGCGGCTAAGAGAGCTTCAAGAAACGATACCCAGGTTACAGTACCTGCTGAAACAATACGTTATCCACAAACTGAAGTAAATTCAAGAAATACAACAATTTTCTGCTGTACCAGAAACGATGTCAACATTATTATTATTATTATAATTATTATTATTATTTTTATTATTATTATTATTATTATTATTTTATTTTATTTATTATTATAATTATTATTATATAGCGCAATTATTATTATTATTATAATTATTATTATTATTTTTATTATTATTATTATTATATAGCGCAAATATCCACAATAACTGCTTAAATTTTCTTATTACACCGGTCAATGTATCTGTGCACTCAAATTCCTTCTCAACTGCCTGGGGAGTATACAACATAATAATGACTGATCCTACTTTCATGGTTGAGGCACATTTGTAATATGGTATCACTAGTGGCCACTCTGCCCCAGGTAACTACGGTAACAATGGTACATCATAACAAATAAACAAGCATACAAACTCTCTCTAACAGAAACTTGGCTGCAATTTGGGAAACAAACAAATATATAGCTAAACATGAACACGTTGACATTGATTGGCGAGGATATTTCACAATACAAGGTCAAGGTTATCATGATTCAGCAAAACATAACAATAATCAGGAATGTTCAGGAACTAAGTGCCACCCACAGGAATGAGATGTTTGTTCAGACACGCCTCCTTGGGTTTGTACGTATTCGTGGACACAAATGTGTAGACAGACAAGAATTATGATCACTCCTAACATAATGTTTAGATTAGATATTAAAAGTATACATATAGAGAGACATGATCATTCCTAATATAATGTTTGGATTAGATAATCAGACTTAAACAGACATGATCATGATTGTGATCATTCTTAATATATTTAAATTAGATAATCAGACATATTTATAGAAAGACATGATCATTATTAATATGTTTAAATTATATAATCAGACATATATATATATATAGACAGACATGATCATTCTTAATATGTTTAGATTAGATTATCAGATTGGAATGTCGCACAGATCACATAACTTAAAGCAGTATCAGACCCAAAATGTCTTATCTTTGATCATTTACATAAACGTCATATTTTCAACTGATCACATAGTCACAGTTAACAATTATTACATCCATATTTTTTTCAGAATTTATGTCTCTTCAAAGGCAATACAACAAATCAACATAGACATGTTCAAGAAATCAGGATAAGCACTTAATAAACACACGAGCATTAAACAACCATTATGCATAATTGTACACCTGATAAAATATACAACGTATACATTATGATACATAGTATAAAAATAATATTTAAAAATTTCATCTGTATACTGTATATGCTATTATACAAGATGACAAGTATACAATGTTCCAATCCCTGGGTCAGCCTAACCTAGTCTGTATTACATCAATGGCCCTCTACACTTCGTATATAAGGTATACTGTATCGACTGTTCATTTCCCATAATACAACGGGGTAAAAGAAGCTCTGCAAGAGCTGCTCTGATTGGTCATCACAGAGGTCGCTTGTATGGAAGGTCAACTCGGGTCATTTGGCGACGGTGGAACTCCGTGGTCTCCGCTGGGCTGGTTGAGATGGGGTTGAAGACCCGAATAACAACCCAAAACTGAAACAGATGACATGGCTTTGATTAATTATCCTTTTGTAAATCTAAAGGAATTTTTTCGATAAAATAATACGAACAGGGGAATATATGAGCACTGTGCAACAAACAACAGTCATAGCACAAATCTAACTGACATACCCATGATGACAACAACATACCAATGAGGATAACAACATACCAATAAGGACAATGACATACTATAAGGATGATGACATCCAGAGGACGATATGAATAAATGAGGACAATAAGTGTCCTGCAATGACATTGACATAGTGAGGACAGTAAAGGCGGCACTCTGACTGACGACACAACTAGTGGTGAACACGATGCTATTGGACCCAGCAGTGGTTAACCCACTATGAATACTGGTGTGGTCTACATGCAGTAGTGTGACACGTGATATCGACATCCATGCATCAACATTGTAAGCTAGTATCCACATAAGCCGATCAGCGCGTCAGAGAAACAACGGGTGCTTCTGGGTTAGTAGAAAGCATGCTGTGCAAACTGAAAAGAATTGGAACCAAAAAATATTAATAGTTGGTGAGAGTGATCTCCCCTGAATACACGTGCCTCCATTGCCAGCTACTTAACCCTATCCCTGCTGGAGACAAGATAAATCCTATACAGAAGTCATTGTGACCAGTCTAGCAGGGACAGGGCTAAATTAACGGTTGCTTTATCTGATGTTTACAGAAACAGTTGGTAATGATACATGTTTAGGTGGGTTGATGAGAGTCATGGAAAGTTGTTCTGCAAGAACTGAACATCGTATATGAAAAATTTCAGTTTGTAACAACAACCCAGAAATCGCACTGATAACTAATTATAATACACTTAATTAGAATGGGATGGTTTTTTTTAGTTTTCTGTTTCATGGTTATTACTGGAATAAATTCTTATATTTACGCAATTATAATATTGACTGATGTGTTTACCAAAATTAAAAAGATAAAGCTGGGCCACATTCAGGCTGCACTACATTTCACTACACCACACAACGTTTCTACAAAGTAATGGCTGGCTCAATGGGTTCGTAGGAAAATAACAGAGAATCAGTTTGCGCATGTCCAGTCCATTCGCTTCATGCTTTGGGCTTTACTACAAAACACGACTAGCGTAGTGAAAAGAAATACTACATTGTAACACATGCTGGCTGAACGGCTTGTGTAGCACTACAAAGTACACCGTATTGGAAAGTAGTGCAGCCTGAACGCACCACAGCCGTTAAACAAGTTCAAAGGAGACAACTACACCAAAACGCAAGTTGCAGACCACTAAAGCAACAAGGGTTGCAGCTAAACAGTGTGATATTGACAGCTGTAGTACCTCCTTCACAGGTCCAATTGGGGCAGAGTCAAGTTATCCAGAAAACTCTGAAATCTAGTGAGTACAAGAAGGAAACACATCAGTACTGGCATGTAGGTCAAACATTTCCACAAAACCCCTCATAATCATACGTGACAATATGCTAGCAAGTCTTCTGATATGGAAGTTAAATACATGGGATAATTCGTCTGGTTTAAACAGTCGACTCGTGGTGCACTGCTTGCAATTACTGACACATTCTGAAGACATCCACAAGCGAATTTAAAAGTGAAATCTTTACAAATTTATAAAACCGCTGTCAATATTATCTCGCTAACATCACGGGTGGTCGGGTTACAGCAGCATAAACACATGCACAGGCTGGTACTGAGAAACCAAGGATAACTGCACTGCGACATCACAGACAGCACAGCCTATCATCACTGCATCACGCTGATGCCAAGTTCAAACCCCAAACTCTGGCTTAGCTGTCTGATGAACTACTTCCATGCAAACGCCCACCTCTCTCAGTGACACCACTAGATGTACACAGGAGTCCGTTACA
>JAUTCA010246415.1:0-13197 GCA_032362005.1 Nodopelta heminoda | reverse complement strand
TTCGTAGGAATGTCGCTGTGTTATACTCTGGTCAGCATGCTCTTTGTCATCATGTTCTTTGGAATATCTTTTGGTGAGTTCCAATATTTGTAATTTGTATTTTTTATTTATTTTTTATTTTTTTATTTTTATGATAAAAACATTTGTAATGGACTGTACTGGATACTTATGTACGCAAAGGCGCAACTCTAACGTAACATTATAAATCCTGAGTTCAGTCATAGTCAGAGTTCAGTCATAGTCTCTAAGAGTGTATTCGTTTCAAACACTTGACCAGGGTAGGTCGAATATGCTCTAAGGTAACTGTAACCTTCTCCCTGCTGGATTAGACACAAGGGAATCTCCGGTTGCCTTCAGCTCGGAGACGGTTAATATTAATAACTCCAGTTTTAGACATAGGCTACACCATTACGCGTATCGTATCTACGGTACAGGAAATGGCGTCAAAAGGTCAATTTTCAAAGGCTGTATCGTCTTTGAATGTATTATTTTACATTTATTTTTATAATATTCATACTGTGTCATTCATCTTTGGTTGTAAGCTATTTCACAGTGTATGCTGATCCTATTTCCAGGTATAGGAAACGCTGCAATCTACGGACCCGGTCTCGTTCTGCTAGGGAAATACTTCAAAAAGCGCCGGTCCCTTGCGAACGGGTTGGCGCTAGCTGGATCCAGTATAGGCCAGTTCGCAATGCCCCCACTTATCCAGTTCATGCTGGAGACCTACTCTCTCGGAGGCACCTTGCTCCTGCTGGGCGGGCTCTACTTCCACGTCACCTTATTCGCGTCGCTCTTCAGACCAGTCCCATCCAAGAAAGCACCTCCTACCGGTGAACACAGCAAGTTCCTTGAAAGTTTCGAAATGGAGAAGTATCAGAAAGGAGATGAACGCGAGTTCACCAAGCCTAGTGAAGAGAATGGGGGTATCGACTGTGATAATAACAGCGTCGATAAATGCAGAGATTTGCACGCGATCATGGCGAGTACCGGTAGCATTTATTTAGGATCTCTTGACTGCCTGAACGAGATAACACATCAGCACGATACTAGTCGTATATACAGCGATGACATCCCCAAGAAAAGAAACGCATTGAGGAGATTCTTTAGTCAAATGTTCGACGTGTCCGTCCTTAAGAGTTATATATGTCTGTTCTACACATTAGTCTGCTTCTTCGGATTCTTTGGACAGTTTAACTTTGTGATATTCCTTCCGTCGTACGCCTTGACTAGAGGTATCACCAAATACAACAAGGCTATTCTGGTGTCTATATGCGGCATATGCGATCTGGTCGGTCGCCTCTTCTTTGGCTTCCTTGGAGACCTGCATATATTTAGGAGGTACATGCTGGAGAGTCTGTGTCTGGTATGTCTAGGATTCAACACATTCATGTTCGCATTCTCCAACACCTTCCCCTGGATTGCCGTCCACTCGGGCTTGTATGGCTTGTTCGGAGGCGGATTCGTTGGTTTGACGGCGGTGGTGCTTATCGACTTTGTGGGCCTTGAACGTATGCCCAAATATCTGGCTGTTGTCCTGCTGTTCCAAGGAGTCGGAGCGGCTGCGGGACAACCGCTGCTAGGCAAGTGATGTTGTAATTAGTTTTCCCAATCCAATCCCTTGAAATGCCGTTACGCTTACTTGTAGGCTACTATATAATCTATATTTTTATTTTATTTTTTAATTGGGGTTTAGAGTCGCTTTCTAGATTATTTCACTAATCATTTTTTAAATAACCCGACACATAATTCATAAAAGTATAATAATGACGTAAAACATCGTCAGATAGTTTTAACAGGGCCATATTGTATAATGTATATTTGTTCATGTTCATGAAAAAGGGGCATTCAGAAAATGTGAGATTGTTGATTAGTACTGTCATCGATGATGGTAGCAATTGATTTGATGCTGTAGTTATAGTTGTAATTCATTGTAAGTGATATGTTCTATCTTAAATACTACTAACACAACAGAAATTAGCCTATAAATAATCATGATTAGTAGCAAAATATTATAATTATTCAAAGTCCTGTGATTCACTCAACATGATTATTAATTTATTATAGTTGATGTCTTATTACTTATTATTTGTTTATGCATATATATCACGTTGTTTCTTGTTTCTTGTTGCAGGTTTCCTCCGCGACTATACCGGGGATTACATTATCGTGGTGTACCTGTGCGGTAGTTGTTGTTTATTTAGCGGTATCCTGTTGTTATTTTGGCCATTAATTCACAAACTGGAAAACCGTAGATTGGGAACAGGCGATATTAATACCAAGACGACCGATATATCACCGCCACGTTAAGTTGGAATCGCATTTATGAATTAATCTTTAGTGGTTATCAAGACATGATAATATTTAGAACTTGGTAGATGTAGACAAATGTGGTGTTCCATTGACAGTGTTGGACGTACATTCTGGACAGGGGGCTGCTCCTTTATAGTTGTTCTGTCTGTACTTGCTGTCCAACGCATGCGCAGTTACCAAGAATCAACACCGCACAGTGACTGCGCATGTGTCGGACAGAAAGTACAGACAGAACAGTTAGAAAGGAGCAGCCCCAAAGGCATTCCAATTGTATCACGGGTAATCTCAAACAAACACTATCTTCTGCCAATATATATTTATATTTTGGTAATTATGTTGTTAACTTCACAGATCTTATTACTAATTCATTATTGTATGTAATTTCTGGTTGGTGCTAGCCACACATACAAATGTACAAATACAAATGTACAAATATACTAATATACAAATTGTCTGTATATAAATTGCATATAAAGATGCATATTACATCATTAAAGGCATACAATCACGGTTTGTTGACATATTTCATGGTCAGATGTACTTTGCCTGAAAGTATGTACAGAACATGTACTTTTAATTTGTCTCTACAACTTGTACAAGTATATTGGGCAACAAGCTAAAATGTTCGCATGTCTCACTGGTTTTTAATATTTACATATTTTGTTTCCTATTTTCGTTGGCGAGATAACAAATAACGAACATATTGAAAATCAGTGTGGTCGTATGCCTTTATATGATTCCCGGAGAATTTGTTATTTACTAAATACTGTAACTAGATCAGAGCATTCCCAGTCAAAATCATACATAATCACACTGACAAAATACTATACACAGAGTCTATATATATATATTTGATTAGTATTTATATAGTAAGTCGAGTGTATTTTTGTAGCATGTACTCGCATTAGCAATATCCAGCAGCGTTTCCAAGTCCTCTGTTTATTCGTTTGCGTTTCCTTTACTAATACTCGGTATGCATGGTGTTTTTTGTGTGTGTGTGTGTGTTTTTTGGTTTTGTTCAACATGGAATCTTTCAGTATAGGTCACCATGACATTAGTAGAGTTGGATTTCCATTCGAAATTCTGGAAGTCCGTGTGTCCTTGCTATTTCATATTGCTTCATGTACTAAAAACAAATCCTCTTTTGTTAAGCTCCTTTCACACCAGAGGCGAATGTCGCGGCGACAAACTCGGCGATTTACGTTCTGAGATAGAACCTTATCATGTTTCTATATGTTTGCATACCAAAAGCTAAATTCGCAACGAACAAATTTCGAGAGAATTAATTTTTTTCCCCCGCTGATTGTCGCGGCGATAAATCGCTCGCCTCTGGTGTGTGAGGACTTTTACGATTCACAAACGTCTTCATGTATCCAGTGATGATTATTGAGATTACACATATAATATTGTTTTCATAGTGTACATGTATTTGAATAAGTCAGAATCTATGTTTCATGGTAATAGCCATGGTAGTAGCATTTAGGCTATACATGTATATTGTCCGCTCCATAGATATTTATGAGAATGTGCTTTATGCTATGACACGAAGTGTGATATTGATGAAGATGAATATGAGTACTGTATATATGCTATGACAGGAAGTATGAAGTTCATGAAGTGATCGAGTGATTTATGCTATGACACAAACTGTGATGTTCAAGAGATACTGCTATATTCTTATCTATGACACGAAGTGTGATATTTATTAACAGGAAAGTGAATACTGTATACTAAATTTTATTCATCAAGTGATCGAGTGCTTTGTGCTAGAACACGAAGTGTGCTTCGTAATGTAGACATCAAATTTGATCGACTGTTATAACATAGTATCATGCTATGGTATGTGGTATGGTATGGTATGGTATGGTATATTATGTTACCGTTTTGTACATGTACTTTAATATAGTGGGTATGTTTATGTCTGTTTGTGGGTGTGTTTTCTTTTCCAAAAGAATACCCATATGTTACTGGTCTATGTTGTTATTGTTATCCATTTTTAAGCATTTATATTATTTTACAAATGCATTTGGGTTCTTTTACATGACCATGATGGCTATTCATATAGACCGTATTGCATAACTTACACATACAAGATTTAGTTTAGCTGTTTTCAGTAGCCTTATTAAACTATTCAGTTGAAGCGTTTATATTTTTTAGTTATATGCACTTTAATAACAACGTTTAATCATGCCACACATTGTTATTCATGTTTCGCTCCGATGAGGCATACGCATATTCATAAATGATTCATAGTATCTGTTATTTTTAAATTTGAACATGGAATATGTTTCAGGTACAGATGTGCATATACTAAATTTGTTTCCCTTTATTGTTTGTAAGCGCTTTGAGCATGCCTTGTAGGTGTGGAGTTTAGCGCGTTAAAAGTGTCATTATTATTATTATTATTGTTATTATTATTATTATTATTACTATTTGATTACAATGAACCTCATCAAAATTATATTTATACTTTCAATCTTCAAATATTGGTAATGTGTTAATCTACAGCGTCAAAAATGCTTCATGAATTCCCAAACAATCGAGATGTGCTTTTTACTGAGGTATACGTTTAATTTAGTGTATTATTTTTCAATAAAATGTGTGAAAATCGCCCATTTTGTGTTATTTTTCCCCATTTAATTGTAGACTGCAGATTTCAGAAAGTGTTATCAATTGCCATTAAAATATGCATAAACGTTTGTCGACTCAAACATACCAGATGCAATCACCTAGGCATTTAGTGTAACTGTCGGTGTATATGGTCGAGGCCTGACAGGCAACAATACAAGCTTGTGCCAGGTGTTCTGTATGATTGCTCTTGAATTTTGGGCGTCATCGATTTGACTGTCAGATCCATCTTCCAGAAGACGTCTTCTTGCGGATCGTTTTGCGGCAGAAGACGTCTTCTTCTTCTGGCAGACGAATTCCTGCGCCCCACCTCCATAGCAGGGGCGCGTAGGTGAACATTTCTCTTCCTAGAATCACTTCTATTCAAAACGAGAATACGCCAAATCGATCACGTAAGCGGCTAGAATCTAACTTTACGAAATGCATCACTACATATAAATATCCCCACTTGAATTTGTTATTGAGCAATAATTACTCAATCGTTCCGAAAATTATCTGGATCACTGGCACTATTATAATATGTCTAAAAGTTCTCCCATAAATGTATGTGGCATTCTCTGAAATATTGTCAATTCATATCCGCATACAGTAATTGAATAAATGTGCATTTGTAATAGCCTGCACTGTATTCACACTGATAGAGGTGATGCTTATCATACGCATAATAGGCCTGCCTTTATATTACGCCATAGGTGCAATTTAGGCGGTGTTCCATTGGCAGTCTTGGACGCACATTTTGGACAGTTCTAGCTGTTCTTTCTGTCCGACACATGCGCAGTTACCAAGGATCAACACCGCAGTGTAACTGCGCATGCGTCGGACAGAAAATACAGACATAACAGCTAGAAAGGAGCAGCGCCCTGTCAAGAATGTGCGTCCAAGACTCAATGGAACACCACCCTAACTGCGTGTACACTCTGAGATTAGGGCTAGTCTATATAATCGTATTAATCTTCTTGGAAACATGCACTATATGTTGTGTTGGTTTAATATTTTTACTTTCTTCTCAGTCAAAATAACTTCCGTAATGAATTGTACCTTCCAATATTCATGGACTTTTAGTGGTAGGATATGTATCATATGTTTGTCTAACATGGCTGTTAATTCCACTCCTGTCTTGGTTCTGAACTTCCCGCCGTAAGTTATTTATCTCGTCCTGCACGTACTGATAATAGTTCGTAAAGCCGAACGAGCGGGCATAAACACAGAAGAACACGGAGCCAATGATGCACGTTACACAGAGGACCAATCCCAAGGCTATGACGACGATACCAAGGACGCCATTGGCTATATTTAGTGGCGCACACTTGTTAAATAACTCCTGATTGGTCGAGAAGCATTCACCTATGGCCCAACCAGTGAAGACGATTTGAAGTGCAGACAATGTTATGCAAATTATGTTCATTACGTAGTGAATCATGATCTGTAAAGAAAAAAAAAGAAAAATATATAGGCATATGTAATTATGTATTTATATGCATGTACATAATTATGTGATTCAACCAATAACTGTCATCTCAATTTAAAATAAGGTAAATTATATAAATAACGTTTTCTCTTCTATTTGTCACATTTTATACATAAATTTGAAATACAATTTAGTAATCCAATAGTAATTGTATCGCTCTGGGGTCGGTGTAGCCGGTTGTTCGAAGCCCGGTTAAGTAGCTGCCTCCATAGCGTATAGTGCAAGCTTAACATAACCGGGCTTCGAACAACTGGCCCCTGACAAACAGATTGCATGTAGTATACTGGTAGGCGGCATATTTCTTTATACATGGGTTTTAAGCACTTTCATTAATTACATTCAACAGTGTACGGCAGACGACAGAGACGTTGATTGATGGAGTTACTACAGACTTTTTCAAATTGTCAAAAACCAAGTTTCCGAGTTTATTTGGGAACAAGACATCGTTATCGACAAACGTTACATTTGTAATGAATATGATAAGAATGTGCTTTTATCCTTGGGTCGTCAGTATACCAGCCTAATTCTACAGGAATCCAGACTTATTCGGACTTTGGCTTTTGATTATTAGGTTATGAGATTATGAGCCATAGTCCAAATAATTATGTTATGATCCTAATAAGCCTGGGGTGCGTTTCACGAAAGGTGTGTACATTTACGCCGGACGTAAATGATGTGGATTTGCTTGTATTACGTCATTTACGTTGCTTGTATTACGTCATTTACGTCCGGCATAAATATGCATCCCTTTCGTGAAACGCAGCCCAGGTGCCCGTTGCACGACGCTCTTGTAGGCTACAACTATTGTAACGTCAACGCATTCTATTGTGGCGGGAGCCCAGTTACAACTATTGTAGCGCTACAAGAGCGTCGTGCAACGGGCTCCAGGTATCTTCTGCAACACTATGTCCTACGGGTGTTGAAGGAATTCCTCTTCCGTAAACTGATAATGTCAACGCAATACGTTGGACAGTGGTAATAGCGGCCCCAACTCAAACCACTTTTATTGGACGTGTGTATTTTTTCCAAAAAAAACCTCAAAAACCATGTACTCACATATTTCCTAGCTGGAGGGCCAACCTCTGAAAGACCATTTTCGTCAACAGCTTTTTTGCCATATACACTGCCAATGAGTACCTTTAGTAGCAATATGAAATAACCCATAGATTAACCGGTCAAGAAGATCAATCAGGTTAGGGACATCAAACGTTAAGTTACTATTAAAATAATGATCAATCTTTTTAGTTTAAACATTGTCGGTAGGAAGCAGGGTATCGTTTCTCGAAGCTCTCTTAGCCGCTACGGGACCATAGCACTCTCTTAGCAATGTATTAGCTATCGGCAAAGAGAGTGCTATGCTTCGAGAAACGATACCCTGTCTTCCAGGCTAATAATATTAAAACAAAGAAACGTCAATACGATTTCCAACCTTAATTATTATGTCAATACAGAGAATGCTGACATGCAGGCCAAAGACTCATGACATAATGGAATTGCTGTATTTAATTCAAATGCTAGTACTAGACCTATACTAGTATCGGAATTCATTTAGTAAGGACCGGCTACATTCAAAACCAGACTATTTGGCTTACCAGGATACCGCTTAATACTGCGAACCCGTTGAGCTGCGGATAGTGCGGATTGAAAGCGGATACGCACATTGATGCTGTACCGGTTACGATGGAGAGTACGCCTGTGCATATCTGAAGTACCGTGAGCATGCGCAGACGGGGTGCTGCTTGGTGGCGTTTTTCCTTTCCTTCCGGTGTATCGTATGCTAGAGAAACAGAAAGAGAGTTTTTATATCAGCTACTATAGTATGTGTATTTGTCATTCTCAGGTGTATGAAATATTCTACTGAAAAGTTGGTAATCTTGTCCATCATAATGTATGTGTATTTGATGTTAATCACGACCGGAGTGTAATAAACGTTTTAAGGTTGTTTTCAAGGATAGATAGACATCTTCAATAAGAGTAAAGGTCCGTACACACCAGAGGCGAGAGAAATATCGCCGTGCCAATTAGAGGCGACATCAAAAGATTCTATCAAATTTGACATTGCGAATTTCGCTTTTGGTGTGCTAGCATATAAATAAATGAAACAAAATACTTCTAGCTAATAAGATTCTCAACTATTGTTCTCAATCATTCCCTCGATAACATTTATAAACGCATTATTTGTTAAACCCAAGTAAATAGTATCTATATTAAATGGGATACCACCGTTGATAAGAGTATCTAATAAATTAAATTGTCATACATGTATTTTGATGTAGATTAATCATGTGTTTGTCCATTTACCAGGTCAAGGTGATTGTTTGTGTATATAGTTGACTATCAATGTGCTATAGCTCCTATTATAGCGTATGTACATACATTACTACTTGTCAGTTTGTGGAAAAGCCTATAGATTACAGAGACTACGATGTATTTCTTGAATGTAAAGACGTTATTTTATTTTTCTCTCCTTACCTGGTCCACCACAACAGGTGTTGACTTCACACATGCAGTCTGTCTGCATTTCGGCTGCTCTGTTAACTCCTGTAATGCTATACAGGGTATCTCGGGAGAAATTACCCAAGTATAGAATGCAATATGTCACGAGTCTGTCCCTCTCGTATCACGTGGTCGAGAGAACACGATATATAGCTGCCATTCGTGTAAACAGTGGACTACATAACGCTGTTGTTCAGGTCGATGCATAGTGTAAGTCGTTATCAGTAGTCGATGTGCTTGGCAACCTACCGAGGCATACATTTGACGAAAGGATCTAACCCATACATTACATAGTCCGGGCGAAAATCGAGGCTCAGTGATGAACACGACCAAATCGAGGCTTACTGTCAGTGCATAATGAACACGACCAACACGACCAATTTAGGCTTACTGTAAGTGATGAACACGACCATTAATACCAATTAACCAACGTGTAGTTATACAACGTGTAGTTATACAACGTGTAATTATAATACGTGTCTTGGACGACGTGCACTTCCAGTACGTGTATTGTGTGTAACCGGAAGTGCAAGGGGAACCACCGGTTTCCCAGTGTACTCCGTACTACAGTGAACGCAACGGTACCCGGATGTGCAAGACAGAGAAAAGCCAACTGCCTTCCTAACCACCAAGTACTACTAGTATGTAGTGTTGTGCTAAGGACTATATACGTGTAAATACCAAGGCTCTTCCGCTGCACGTCAATTTATGTGGTTACTGGTACCAGCATAACCATGGAATTGGCCATTATCGATTTACGCCTAGACTACAGACAAGAGTGACAATCTTAACAATTCTTATAGTACTAGTATGGCTACGAACTGTTCTTGGGCTAAGAGGTTCGTAAGAACGTTTCTAGAATATGCCACCAGGCCCCCGTTTCACACCGGTGTCCTATTATTTATATTTATCTAGTTAGGCAATCCTAACCTGAGTTATCACATCCTAAAGTGATTTCACGATGACGTGAAGTCACATCCCTTCTTAAATCGGCATCTAACTTAGGAGGTGATAAACTGGGTTATAACTTTAGGAACTCCTAACTTTAGGAGGCCGTCGTGAAACGGGGGCCATGAGTATTTTCGATATATGTACAATTATTCTTTACGTAATTTCAACAACGAAGAACAAACGTCTACAGATTCCAGATACTCTTCAAGAACTTGCAGACACATTATATGAAGAAGATTGGCACCAGATTCCTTAAGCGGAGTTGCAACTTTGGTAAAAAGCTTCCCAATAATATATCTTCTGCCGCTTAACTTATTGTGTTGACTATATTGTGATTAATGTTATCCAGTCTTAATTAACTACAAGTCATGTCACGGTAATAGTTTAAATTGGGGAGGTGTTACTTTCATCAACTCATCTGGATACTAAATTAGTATATTTGATAATATATTTGTTTTAAATAAACAAATAAAACAATTATGGTGAGATTCTCTATATTAATTGTATTACTCACGGGGTACTTTACAAATATTCGTGAGTGGTTTGATGCAATAACAATAATCCGCTATGCTTTATATATATTATCTGAATGAAAGCCAATTTGTGAATTTCTGGTGTGATTTATGACTCTGAATGTGTACATAACTCAAAATCAATGTAAATTAATGTATGCTCCATAACTGTTACTGATTTCATGGGAAATATGTCCTGTTCTTTTCTTAGTCAGTTCCGTTCTGTTCTATTCCGGTACAGTCAGCGTGCATGTGCATAGCACTGTAAATCTGGATTCATACTTTTAACGGTGCCTTACGGCGCAACACGTTAGCACACGCTTACCGGTGTAGCATCCCAAAAACACCCCCAAAGGAAGCTCAATCTAGAGTGCTTGGTGACTGCTACACCGGTAAACGTGTGCTAGCGAGTTGCGCCGTGTTACGCCGTTAAAAGTATGAATCCAGCTTAACGCTGTGATAATGTCCCAGGGTCCCGTTCCACAAAACGATCTTAGCTTCATGTTAGTGTATTACGACTCTCGTAGCACTTCGATCGGTATTTGGAACAGAATATCGTTTCACGAAGTTTTCGCTCCAATTATACGATATTCATTCATAAGTACTCTCATAAAAGACTTTACGAGAGCTTCAGGAAACTATACAGATTACAGTGCATCAGTTTTACCTTTTATTGTTGCACACAGGTGAGTCGCACATAAAAGGTTGGGGAGGTTTATTTTCATTTTGTATTTGCGTGTGTGTGTGTGTGTGTGTGTGTGTGTGTGTGTGTGTGTGTGTGTGTGTGTGTGTGTGTGTGTGTGTGTGTGTCTGTGTCTGTGTCTGCGTGTCTGTGTTGTTGTTATTGTTGTCGTTGTTTTTTTAAACAATATTTATTGGAAAAACTTCAGGGATCCATCTGTAGGGCCTATATCCACTCATCCTCTCACACCAGGGATACTTTATTACTTTATACTCGCTGCATAGTACACCCACTGAAGTGTGAACGTAATTAAAGGTACCCCTGGGGTGCGAGGATGATATCCACTACGCCTGAGTCAGTTTAACCTTTATGTATTAGAGATACGCCTCTTTAGCGTGTCCGCTGTATCTGTTGACAAATTCAAGTTCAAGTTCCTTTTCAATACGTTCCTGTTTGTTCAGAAATCCAAACGGACGCCTGTACTTGCAGATGAAGTAGGAGCCCAGTGCACTCAACACCAGCAACACCGCTCCCAAGGAAATGACGATGACATCTAAGGCAATGTTCGTGGTTTGTAGAGGACGACACGTGTCTGAAAGTTCTTGGTCAGTCGAGAGACATTCAACGAGGGCCCATACCGTAAAGATGACTTGGAGTGCTGCCAGTGACAAGCTGACGATGCTCAGTGTGTAGTGAGCGATTATCTGTAATTATAATAACGTGTGAACATTTTATATTTATATTGAGGCCAAATCCATGCTTCAGAAGCATAGCGCTAAATTATTACCCCGGTCAACGGATCTGTGCACTCAACTCCCTGGTGAGTATACAACCAAAGCAGCCATTCAAGTTGCTACAAGGTTGTCATGCCATCTCATCCCTACGGATACCCATTCTCTGCTGCGTGAACAAGTAGAGTATCTTGTATCATATCCTCGAAACACGGGTTATTATGACTATACCTAACCGTTGTCAAATATGTTTAGTGTAGCCGTAACGGCCGGGGGTTTTCGAGGATGCTTGTATCCGTGTTCTACATCCCCACTTATACACACATTTTCCAGTGACGCATTGCCATGGATTTCCATCGAATGTATTACGTGTCAAATAATATATAATAATATATAGTAATATCTAATACTATATTAAGTACATGTACTTATATTAAGTTAACATTGTAGTCGTGGTTTATCGGTGAAATATTCGCGCTGCGACAAAAACAAACACTAATTCAATCAATTTCAATTGTGATACAAGTATTTTTTATTTGCGTAATAGTCCTTATTAAAAATTGTCGAATAATTACTTAACGTTTCATCGGTAAAATACTGGCATCATGAGTAAATATACAGCTTACGTTTGAATGGATCTAATTTAACGTAATAATATAGTAGATGGTCTATGTGTAATAAATTATTAACAAACTTACATGTATTAATGTATTATATAGCGGGTAGGGTTATCGAACATAGTATACCGGTAATTCGATGATAAATCATAAAAATATACTGTCCTAAAAATGAAACGCATAGTGGCTTTAATTCGCTTATGACTTCCTTATTTCACAACATCAACGGGACGCAGCGTTATTTGGTTTTGTTTTGCATTACCTTGCCTGATCAAGGTATATCATTATTTACTTGTTTTGTACGTTATACACTATTTTACATATTAAATTAGTGTATTTCCATATCAGAAATTGGAATAAGAGTTACATAAAACCGTACTTACATATGCCCTAATTCTTAAATCGATTTCAGTAAACATCTGTCCTCGACTTGCGCGCATACCGCAAATTCCAGCAATCAGAGACTATTAAAATAAAAATGTCATCAATATAAAATTATAAATGTTAAAATTGTATATACATTTATTAATAATGTATTACATTATAAAATGTTTTTAAAGCATCATAATTAAGTTCATGCCTATTGCAATTCTAAACTCATTCACATTCGACTGAAAAAGGAGAGAGAGAAAACTCATGTATAAATGTAGCTTTACAATAATTGATTATTCGTAGTTACTAACAATAATATATACTGAAAGACTATGAAAACGCACCACTTTTAAGGAAATAAAAATCGCTGAATGTTACAAATTACAAGTAGCAGAACATTGTAAGTGTAAAAATCAAACAAGTGCAA